>VZRW01010302.1:0-94526 GCA_013398125.1 Aegotheles bennettii
GAAGGAGAAGGAGAAAAATAAGAAGGAAGGAGAAGGAGGAGAAGAAGAAAAGGAAGAAGAAGAAGAGGAGGAGAAAGAAGAAGACAAAGGGAGAAGGAGAAGGAGAAAGAGAAGGGGAAGGGGAAGGAGAAGGAGAAAAATAAGAAGGAAGGAGAAGGAGAAGGAGGAGAAGAAGAAAAGGAAGAAGAAGAAGAGGAGGAGAAAGAAGAAGACAAAGGGAGAAGGAGAAGGAGAAAGAGAAGGGGAAGGGGAAGGAGAAGGAGAAAAATAAGAAGGAAGGAGAAGGAGAAGGAGGAGAAGAAGAAAAGGAAGAAGAAGAAGAGGAGGAGAAAGAAGAAGACAAAGGGAGAAGGAGAAGGAGAAAGAGAAGGGGAAGGGGAAGGAGAAGGAGAAAAATAAGAAGGAAGGAGAAGGAGAAGGAGGAGAAAGAAGGAGGAGAAGGAGAAGAGGAAGAAGAAGAAGAGAAGAAAGAAGAAAACAAAGGGAGAAGGAGAAGGAGAAGGAGAAGGAGAAGGAGAAGGAGAAGGAGAAGGAGAAGAAGGAGAAGGAGAGGATGATGAAGAAGGAAGAGGAGAAGAAGGAGAAGACAACAAGGAGGAAGATGAGGAAGACAAAGAGGAAGGCGAGGAGGGAGGTCTGGAGGCACAGGCAGGCAGCACAGGCCTGGGCTTGGTGCAGGGGTGTTCCCCTTTCCCCCAGGCAGCACAGGCCATGAGGGCCCCACCAGCCAGGCCGGGTGCGAGGAGGTGGCTGCTCATTCCTGAAACACTCTGGAGGAGATGTTTAACATCTTGCTGTTAGCAGTGCCACACCAGTGCCACCAGGCAGGTCACCGCCCCAGGAGCTGCCATGGCTTGGCCTTTCTGGCCAAGGGCCTTGCCTTGGGTTGTTGACCCTGGTGGTTATAAATCCCTCTCTAGATCTGTGGTGTGAGGAACTACCATGAATTCAAAGGAATGGGAGCAGAGCACCTGACTTCAGTATAAATTGCCTCTTTTATTTCTTATAAAAGGATAAAGGTTGGACTTGATGACCCTGGAGGTCCCTTCCAACCATAATGATTCCATGATTCTATGATTATTTATTGAGGACTCTTTTAGCAGAAATCACTGTGGAGGCAGCCAAGGGCCTCACAGACATTGATTGAGTAGAAGAGCAGGGCTTTGTGGGGTGTCAAACAGGCATGGAGGGGTGAGGTGATTCCTCAGGAGTCATACAGCAAGACATGGAGATGAAGGGACAGCAGCTGAATATCAAGAGATCCTCAGATGTGCTTTCATTCCAAGGATATTTTTTCCTCTCCCCTGAAAGGCATTAAAATGGTGCCCCCTAAACCAGAACCGCCTGACTGTGCTTTATGTTTTTGAGAAGGTGCTTGGTTAATAGGGCCAGGAGGCCTCCTCTTTGGGTAAGGGCTGGCCTGTCAAGATCTGCAAGTCCTCCAGCAGAACTTGAAAAGGCTGATTTGGCACACTGAGTGTTTCCAAGAGAAAAAAGAATTGAGAATAAGGAAATGAAAGGTTCAGAATTTCTTAATTCATCCTACAAAGAGAATCAGCCTGGAGAAGAGAAGGCTCTGAGGAGACCTCATTGCTGCCTTTCAATACCTAAAGGGGAACTATAAGAAACATGGGGACAGGCTTTTTAGCAGAGCCTGTTGTGATAGGACAAGGAGCAACAGTTTTAAACTGAAGGAGGAGAGATTTAGGTTTCATATAAGGAAGAAGTTTTTTACCATGAATGTGGTGAAGCTCTGGCACAGGTTGCCCAGAGAGGTGGTGGTTGCCCTGTCCTTGAAGACATTCAAGGCCAGCTTGAATGGGGCCCTGAGCAACCTGGTCTAGTGGAGGATGTCCCTGCCCATGGTAGGGGAGTTGGACTAGATGACCTTCGAGGTCCCTTCTGACTTGGGCTGTTCTGTGATTCTGTAATTAGTAAAGGACACAAATCAGTTTTACCAAGGTTTCTTCATGCAGTGAATCTTCTGCAACTGCAGTGTCTGTCTATAAATACATAAAATGGCTCCTTTGCTAAAACTTTTGAACTTGTTGACCAGTTTCAAAGGATATTAGAGACATTCAGTTTCTGCAAGTTTGGAAGCAGGCAGCTGGATAAATGAAATATCCATCAGCCTACCTGTCCCCTTCCCCTCTAGAAGAAGTGTAGCATAAGCCCAACCTTGATTAGACTTCAGCAAATTCACACCTTGCAACAGACATCTGCTGAAAACAGAAGGAAAAGTGTTACTTCCCTTGCTATTGACATTTAGGTTTTGCTGTTTGACTCCCTGCTACTTTTTTTCTAAGTGAGAAAACTGTTATTCACATCAAGGTTTTTAATGAAATTACTCAGAGCGTGACTTTCGGTGGTGCTAGGATCAGCCTGGCAAAGCTTAGCGAAAGCTCTGGAGGGCAGAAGTCCTCCTGCTATTCCTGGTGATGGCAGGACCGACTGAGAAACCCGCCTGCGAATGCTTTCTTTAAAAGCAAAAATATTGAAAAACTGAAGCAAACAAACAAACCACCCAGCACAAAGAAAAACAACTGTGCAGCTGCTCTGGTCGGTTGGGTATTTTTGGTCAAATCTCTTCTTGTTAAAACAGCATGACCCCTCTTCCTTCCATGGGGATTCCCAGGCATGATGGGGAACTGCATTTGCCTCCGAGGGAATACGTTTGTTTTTCTGTATCCTTTATTTGTGAGAGTGACAGACCTGCCTTTCTTTCAGAAGCAACAAATGCCAGTAATCTCAGTAATCTGTTTTTATTTAGTTGAGAACCTGAGAGCCGTGGTTGGCAAGCTGTTCTTTGCTTGCCATTTGAAATGTCACATGGCCAATTCTGGTGCTCGAGCACAATCTCAGCTTGACAGCTCTGGCAAAAGAAAAAGGGGCAACAGCGTGAGCCTCTGTCACAGCGTGAGGTTCCACCACAGCGTGGGCCTCCACCAATCGCCTCAGAAGTGCCCTCAAACCCAGCTTGATCCCTCTTGCATGGGTGAGGCTGAAGGCTTGCTGTGCCTGAGAGCTTCTTGGCCAAGGGTGTAAATTCATACCAGTTTTGCTGCTGCTCTTAGTAGGGGAACACATATCCATTGTAAGCTGGAGGGAAAATGGAGACATTAAAAATTGATGTGCAACGCAACTGAGGAACACTTTCAGGTCTCCTGGCAAGCCTGAATCCATCTTTGGTCAAGCCCTGCCCCACTTCTCTGTGTTTTAGAGAAACAGACAGAAGGAAATGTTCCCACCACCAGGTCACTGCCTTAAGAGGATCAAATAGGCTTCACGATAGCTGTAATTTCCTGAATTTGAATGGATTTTCAGCACAAATATCGACAATCTCCTGTGCACGTTGGCATCCTTGAGCGTGTTTTTCAGCATAATGCACTGAAAAGCAATGTGAAAGGATTGAAACCTCTGCGTAGATATTAATCCCTGAAGGGCTGCATTTGCCTTAGTGTTAGTGGAAAGTCTGGCCATGTTTTGATGTGTGTTTATAAAAGTCCTTGTTTTACAGCTAGGACACAACGGGACATGGAGCTGTTGGAGCAAGTCCAGAGGAGCGTCACAAAGGTGGTCAGGGTGCTGGAGCACCTCTCCTATGGAAACAGGCTGAGAGAGTTGGGGTTGTTCAGCCTGGAGAATAGAGCTCTGGGAAGACCTTAGAGCACCTTCCAGTACCTGAAGGAGCTCCAGGAAAGCTGGAGAGGGACTTTTGACAAGGGCATGGAGTGATAGGACAAGGGGTAATGGGTTCAAACTGAAAGAGGGGAGATTTAGATTGAACATTAGGAAGAAATTCTTTGCTGTGAGGGTGGTGAGACACTGGCCCAGGTTGCCCAGAGAAGCTGTGGCTGCCCCTCCCTGGCAGTGTTCAAGGCCAGATTGGATGGGGCTTGGAGCAACCTGGTCCGGTGGGAGGTGTCCCTGCCCATGGCAGGGGAGTTGGAACTAGATGATCTTTAAAGTCCCTTCCAACCCAAACCATTCCATGATTCTATAATTCTGTGTCAGTTTCCTGGGTCAAGCCCACGCAACCTCCATGATTGCCAAAAGGATGGAAACACAATCCATACACCTGCTTTGTCTGAGTTCCTGTAATCTTTTTTTCTATGGCCCTTCCCTACCTCTTCTGTCATTTCCATTTCACCCAACTGCAGCTTTCTTTGAGCCAGGACAACATTAATACTGAACTGATGGAAAAGATTGTTCTCCTTTTTGCCACCTGCAGACCACACTTCTCACAGCTACTGTGTTAGAGAAGGAAGTAGCAGAAAGAAAAATTCGGGGTTGGAAAGGTTGCAGGAGGAACTGCTCCTCCAGTGTAGGAAGTGAAAGATGGATTCTTGATAAGTCAGTGTTAATATATCTTCATTGATGCCTCCCATCCACTAACTGTTTATACTGACCAAGTCCTCCACCGAGTTTCTCAGCCACTGGAGCTTGTGTCTTGACTGTCTACACATCTTCCTTTGGTGAAGCAGTTATCACATCATGTTCCTCTCGGACTTCAACATCTGGGTGAGGTTTCCAGTCACCAGTCCTGACACAGACACCATGTTCTGGGTTTCTTCAGCTTGCACAGCTCCCAGAAGCTGCTGTGCAGTGACTAGTGGATACTTTTTCTTTCTATTGAGAAAGTTAAAAAAAACAAACCCAAAACACCTACTCAAAAGTTCTGATTCAGATTTTTTTTTTATATATTTAAGTTGGCTTTTTCTCCAAGAGGGGCTCAAAGTGAAGCACTTGCCTCTTCAAGAAAAGTCATTTAATAGCTGGACCAGCACTTGGAATTCACTTGAAGGCACTGACTAATTCAGCACATGAGCGAAACTGAAGTTCACTCATACATGGTAACGCCTTTCTTTTTCCCACACTCATCAAAACCTTGTTTGCCTACTTCACAGATTCCCCAGGTATTAATAGCCCACGAAAACTTCAGAACAGAAAAAGCTGGGCTCAGAGGTTGTATTTGCATGTAGGAGAGATGGGGAGGGCTGTAAAGGAATTACTACTGAGTGCTGCAGATCACCTGGCTTCCTGCAGCTGCCCTCCTACACAGCTGAACTTCGGTCCTGCTTTCTCGAGCACATGACATAGTTCAGGGCTTTCCTTCTGGCTGAGAATGTGGTGAAATCCTTGCAGGCACCACAACGTGGAATGGCATTTTAACCACATCAGGGCAGGCAGGATGGGTCTTCTAGGGCAGGGCTTCTTCCCATGTGGTCCCTGCACTACTGGTGGTCTCCACAGTGCCTGAAGGTGGTCTGCAAAATGATTATGATTAGAAAAAACAAAACCATCCACGTTGCATTCCCACGCCTGCAAGCCAGCAATCAGAAAGGAGATGAAGCAACCGTAATAGATAAACATGTTGAGTTTTAGGTCCTGGTGATGGTTCTTTCAGTGATGCTGCGGTCTTCAAGTTTTGTCTGTTTTTATGAAAGAAGGGGAATTGTTCATTTGGTTCAAAGAGGCTGGTGGGGGGTGGCTGGTGGCCCCATTCATCTGGCACTGGAAACCTGGGCTGGTGCATTCTGCAAGAACCCTGCTCACTGCCAGAAATTCCCTGCAGCCAACCCCACATACCTATTCAAAGAGCCTTCGTTCTCCTCATTAAAAGATATACTTGCATAATCATCTTTGTATGATAAGGAGCAATGCCTACTTTCTATCTCACACCCAGGCCTCCAGACTTAGCCAGCCCTAAGGAAAGGACTATTCTGCGTAACCAGCTCTACCTGGGAGTGTAGAGACATCCTAAGGACATGATACTATCGGTGCCGAGGAGGGGGAGAGGGTGTGCTCCAGGCATCCAGTGAAGAGGAGCACTGTGACTGACAACCTGGTGTGGAGACAGCCATTGGAGAAGGGTGAGAAACATGGAACTCAGAAATGTCTCTGTGCCTCAGAGGAGTTTCCTCCTTAGTCTTGTGAGAAAAAAAAAACACATCAGTGCTTCACTTCTCTTGTTCAGAGTGACTTTGCTGTTTACCCTGGGAAGGGTTTTCAAAAAGGGCTGCTGAAAATTGACTGAGGGAAGGGAGCTTGACCGCCTTCATCTTAACCCTGGTAATGAAGTGTCTGGATTACCAGCTGAACCTCAAATAACTTGACCAGGCATCATTCAAAGTCAACAGAGTCCTGCAGATGGACGTGGGGTAGATGTCCGGCCCCAGCTCTGATTTGTTCTCCTACAAGATCTGTAGGATCTCACTTGACTGGACATGTGTTCATCCCTGTGTGGATGCTCCTAGCATAGGTAAAAACATCTTCCTGGGGTTTAGTTTAGACCAATTTGGTGAAACCTAGAACTTTGGTACGAAATAACCAAGCACCTGGAGCAGGATCTGACCTTTCGAAGGAGTTTTGATTGCTTTCAATGAAGGATGTGAAGGAAACTCACAGTTACTGAGGTGGTGGAGGCAGGGGATGAATGGATCAATTTGCAGTTGGGCGAGTGGGGAGCTAACAGGGCTGTTTTTCCCTGGCAGAAGTGCTTCTGGCATTCCATCGCAGATCTGCACTGTTCTAGGAGACAATAGTGACTGGTCTTTATGCTTAAACTGGAGATGTTCCTACTTTCAGTCCTCATAGACCTTGGTTTAATATTCGTGGTGTCAAGCCTTCTGCTGGTTTCCTCTCCATTTCATGGAACGAGGAGGCAGGCAAAGGTTAAGTGACTTTCCCAAGGTCATGTTGGAAATCAGTAGGGCAGCAGATTGGTTGTTAGGACATCCTTTCTCCAGAATATAATGAGAGATTTAGCAGAGGTGCAGAGAAAGTACGGGACTTGCCCAAGGCTGTGGGATCTTCCCAGCTCCTCAGGCACTTGCCCTGGCAGCAAGATTGTCACATATTTCCCGTATCTACACTGCAAGAGGTAATGGGAAGGGGTGTGTGTGGGGGAAATAAGCCGGTTGCTATTAATTCAGTTGAGCTTGACTGGACATGCACAAGCAATCTGGAGAAGGAAGTAGTTCTAGTTCTGTCTGGTTCAGCAGAAACTCCACCCACTGAAGCTTTCCGGCAGGAAATCAAGTTACAAACATTACATGATCTGAGCAAATTCTCATACAATGATCCTACCCTGGGGACGGGACACTTCTGCAAGCTGCTTATTGAGGCTGTGGTTTCAGATACCTTAACCCTTTCTAGAGTGTCAGTCTGAGGGCGTCAGAACTTCTTGTGCTGGCCAGGCTGTAGAGATCACAAGTGAGAAGAAAATGGATTTACGACTCTTGGGGGTCCTGAAAACTGTCTTCATGTGGAGACAAGAAGGGGAGGGCTGGGGAGTCTTTCTTCTTCTTGCTTTTCCCACTGAAAAATTGTGATCTGTCGACAATGTTTTTCCTGGAACACGCTAAAGATGACCAAAAAACGTGTGGTTTCTGGCACCAGCCTGACTGTGCAAGTGAAACCTCTCAACGGAGAGAAGAACCAAATTGTACTTGGACTGTTTCAGACCCATTGTTTTTTATTAGCAGAAATGCCTGAAAAACAATAGAGGAAAAGCTGCCATTGTAAAAATTCAGACACCTACTGCTTCAGCTAAGGGTTAAGATGAGTTGTAATCTGTGTGTTTAAATGATATAGTGAACCTTAAGGAAATAAACCTTTGTGCTTGTTAATCGCCCTGAGATTTAAAGTGAAAAAGCAGAGAGAGCTCTTCTTTTTGCAGAATAGGAA
The DNA here is from genome assembly GCA_013398125.1 of Aegotheles bennettii. NCBI lineage: Eukaryota > Metazoa > Chordata > Aves > Caprimulgiformes > Aegothelidae > Aegotheles > Aegotheles bennettii. Next base: position 7,690 of record VZRW01010302.1, read on the forward strand.
GCAAAAAGGAGCACAGCTCTTTATTTTTCACTTTATCCAATTACCAGCGGTGTAGACGAATGCCTGACACTAAGGAAAGAGGTGGAAGCTGCCTGTGGTGGCAGCAAAGCAGTTTTTCACACAACGGGTGTTTCTGGGGTCTTGCATCCCCCTCAACTGGAGAGTGGGAAGGTGGGGATGGCCCTTGCCAGCAGTGCTTCCCTCCAGAGCCCGCTGTGTGCAATGGCTCAGGTTTCCTTTTCCTTCATCTAAGAAGCAGAGCATCTCCTGGTGAAGGTCACAGCTTTGATCCCCACAGCTTGCTCTTGTGTTTATGAATGACCATTATTAGAAACACAGGCTGGTGCCTGCGCTGCTCCGCATCTGCCCTTTTCTGACTGCAAAGGAGCAGGGGCAGGATAACAAAAGAAAGTATAAATAGAGTCTTTTTAAAAGCCTGTTAAATAGAAATAGACTTTTAGGGAGCAGAGAGAAAGAATGAGGCGTGTTACCATAGTAACAGCCAATGGTTTATTTAAGAAGGGCAAAGAAACAAACACCACAAAAAGGCGAAGTCAAGAGGAGTTGAAGGTTGCTGAAGGAATCTGTGGACATATGGACACTGAGGGGACAGGTAAGAGAAGTGAGCTTCTACCAAAGCTCTGCTGAAAAAAATAATCCCACTTTGCCTCTTGCAAAGCAGTGTGAAAAATGTCACTATGAATTCTGTGTCTCCAGTTAGGGAAACTGCGGTTCATTTTATTTTAATATTTTATTTTATTGATTCTTATTTTATTTTATTTTACTTTATTTTTTGAGGGGGGAGGGTGAAAGGTGAGGAAATGCATGAGAACAAAAGTCGGGTTGGTGAAATCAACAGGAGTAAAAGGGCTACGTTACCTCTGCCCAACCTGGACCAAGTAGTAGAAAGCCCAGCTCATGCCTTTGGTTGTCTTGATGTTAGAGGGATAGTGGAGGACATTCCCTTGTGCTGACTTTGGGGGCATATTTTTTTATTATTTTTTTCTGCAGATCCAGACCCAAATTCAGTCTTGACATGGGTACATCTGAGAAGTAGGCACTGTCATGATTTTAATCCTGCTCCTCCATGCGGATCAAAGGTTTTGAAGACTTTGCTTCTCTGAGTAGCTCTTGCATTTCTATCTTGAAAGTCACAGCAGGCAGAAGCGTTCAGGCCTCCTCACTTATCCCTCCAAGCTCTCACTCCTTAAATTAAAATCAAAGTAAGCTTTAAGCATAGGATCAGGGACATTTTCGGCTATAAGAGATTACCTGCAGCAGAAATAAGTTGCGAGGTTGGCAAGGCAATTTTGCACGGTTCCTGGAAATGACCAGAGGACAACTGGTCAAACAGATCAGGGCTCGTGTCCCCTTTGTGTGTGTTGTAAGTGCATGGTGAGAACCAGGGCTGTAAACTCCAGCTCAGAGCAACCTGACCCTGCAGAAGGCCAAAAGCAGAGGTGTCTGAGGGCTGGCCGGAGCAGGTCTGACTGGCTTTAGTGGTTGGAGGTGGTGCTGCACAACCATGGCTACGCTGCTTGGGCCCCTGGGATCTGGGCAGAGCTTGCCTGTGTTTGAGTCAGCCACATGGCTGGGAAGCTCTGGCTCCATTTCTGACCTTTCCACAGTGTAATGCTGTGGGACCTTGGGTCACTCCACTCCTCTGGATCTGCTTTTCCCACCTGTAGAGGCAAAGGCTGTGTTTCCCCTTTTGTGCTCTCTCTTGGAGATGTGTAGCCTTGAAACTCTCTGGGAGCAGGAATATTCTCCTGCTGGCTGGTACAATGCTAATTGAAGGGGAACCTGATTAAGAGAGGGCTTGCAGGGGCTCCCACAATGACAGCTATGAAAAATAGGACCTGAGTGTCCTTTTCTGTGTGCATCAGCAACATGGTAATCATCTTTATTGTTCCTTTTCCCCCTGCAGGAAAGCTCTCACTGGATCAGGAGCAAATACCAATGCCTGAAAATGCTGGCAGCTATGGTGGACAATGGTGCTGACTTCTTTCCCTCATCCCATCTGCCATCTTGCTTTCTCCCCAAATACTTTTGCTCAGATTATGTGTTAAGTAGGTAAAATGGGTGAATGTAATGAATTGCTTTCAGTCTCCTGCTGCCCAGGAGGCTGCATCCTGCCTGAAGACCTCCTGGTGCTGAGTGCTGCACATTCACGGGACAGAAAGATGCTTTCTGCCCCAAAGAGCTCTTAACATGAGAAAAGAAGCAGCAGATGGAAAAGCAGGTGTGATGGTGCCTGGAAACAACGGGATTGTCCCACTCTCAACCTTCAAAGCTCAAAGACCAGAAGCAACTCGAAAGTCCCTGCGGTTGGGGTGTCTTTTGCTGTTTTGTTTTGTTTTTAATCTTCTCATTTCTAAATCAGTGTAAGGATTTCCCAGTTCCTGACTCATAATTTTGGAAACCTCAGGGCTGGTACTACTGGAAGAGTTCAAACGGCAGAGAAGCCACAAAGAGGGAACAAGTTTCCCTGTGAGGAGAGCTAAGAATTGCAAAAAAAAATAATGTTATTTTCTTCTACAAACTGCACCAGCAACTTGATCAGGGGAAGGGGGATGATGGCTAAAGCCTCTGACATCTCTGCAGCAGAGGGCAGACACTGTGGTCTTTCCCTTTGGCTTCGTGACACAATGTAAAGCAATATTCTGTATTCACACAGGAGACTTTCCATCGGATTTCTATCCAGAGACTCCTTCCTCGCATCAAGAGGTCTTAAAACTCTGGAGTGTGAGCTGAAAGACCTGTTTTTCCTTAGAGTACTCCAAAAGGTTGTCCTTGATTTCCTTCTCCAGCACCTCTCTGCTCAGTGGGTGCATTGCAGCAGCAGTACAGCAGCTCCTCCACATTACTGATCCCCTGGATGAAATGTGATGCACAGCTTGAAAGGCTGATGCCTCTGTGAGCTTATTAACACAGACATGTTTGCCAGGGGATGGAAATGATTTCATCCAAAAAGGGCCCTAGGTTACCTAACTCGGGCCAGTTTTTGTTCAAAACCAAACCTATGGGTGGCATATTTATTTTTAGCTTTTGAGCTGAATTCTCTTCATTTTCTCCCCCAGACCAAGAGGCGAATCAGAACCCGACTTTTCCACTTTCTGCATTTCCCTGACCCTGTGGAGAGCTCTCCCATATGCCCACCCATGCATGAGAAATTCAGGGTGAGCATTTTCGGAAGGTTTCACACAGCCTTTGATGTCTCCTAGCCTGGGAAATTGGTCCCCCTCCTGCTTCCCAGCTTGGAAGGTCTCACTGTGGTATCTGCAAGAGATAACGCTCCCTTTCGCTGTCTGCACTCCGGGCCAGTCTGACTCTTTGCCTCTCTGCTGCAGGACTGCAAAAGGGGATCTTTCCCTCCAGATATTGCAGAAAGGTCCTTTCTGAGAGGCTGGCGTGTGGAGCTGGGCAGTACGTGCTGCTCCTCTCCTCTCTTCTCACAGAGATTGAGTTATGCCAGGCTTTGACCTAAGTGAAACTGCTGACAGTCACAGGGATTTGACTAATCTCCTTAGGTCGCTGCGAAATTTGTGATTCCTTTTAGGGAATAGAATTTTTTTATGATTTTTTTTTTCTCCCTTTGGGCTAACTTGCAATGTAAAAATAAACTGAAGCCCACGGTGGGAGATTAATTTCCTCTCGAACTCAGGAAGGGCAGTCAGTCAACATGAGATCCTCCTGGCCCATCCCAGGAGGACACTGCTCCTGGATTCATTCCTGGAGACAGCTGCTGTCCGACCTTGCCATAAGACTTCCTTCCCCAGTGCTCTCCTCCTGGCCCTGCCGTAGCCCCATGGGGTCTGAGTGCAGCTCGTGGGCACAGCGCAAGATGTTTCCTTCCCTCCTGGCTCTGCTCTGCCTCAGAGCCCTCTGCTAGCAATACTTCTGGGGATGGGGAGCTGAAATGATGAAGTCCTAATTTCTAGTCACGTTTGACCCATCTTCTAGTGAAGGGAGAACCACCCATCTCCCCAGGTATCCAGCCTCCAGGGGCTGATGAATAATTTTGCCTCCATCCTCATGGCTCAGAGAGCCTCTCTGCAGCCTGGCCCTGGGCAATTGTGTCCTTTCTGTGCAGAAAACTCCACTCCTGTGGTTCTCCCCATCACTCCTGCTGCCAGAACACTGTTGTCCTCCCTAGAACATGGGAGGGTTTGTACCATGCCTGTGATACATCTCCTAATGGACCAGCATTAGCCCACCTTTCCTATATCTCCAACCCTTCCTGACACAAATTAAGCTTAAGGCAGATTCATTACACCTCATAAACTCCTCAAACACTTTGAAAGCAGTTGTGGTTTGGCATTGTGCTCTTGCACTTGAAACACCACAGAAACACTCGACCCACCTTCCATGTGGAGGTTTGTATGTGGGTCTTTGTGGCCGAGAAACCTCTTCAGACCCCTTGGTGCATACGGTTGCTCCACAATGCTGGTATTAGTCAAATAATTAGGAGCTGTTTGCTTACACAGATGCCAGAGCCGGGTTCATTTTTGCTGTGCTCCAGGGGTTCTCGTTTCTAGACATTCCCATGAATTAAGCTGAGCAAGCTGGCAGGGGAGAAACAGTCTCTGAATGTTGGCATGAAAAGCCCCACCACAAATTCAGCTGTCATTGTCCTCCTGCTTTGAAAGTTTTAAGCCCTTCAATTAGGGAGAAATGACAATAGCCAGAGTGGGATTCCTTTGCTCTTATTTTGGCACGGAAAATTGAGATGTCTGACTGTGGATGAACTGGTCACCGTCGGCTCCCTTTATTGAGGACGCAGAGAAATAGGCAGAACCAGAGCGTGATTCAACCTACAATGGTATCTGAGAGAGGTCAAATGAATCATAGGCTGCATAAGAAGCAGAAGCTGCGTGGCCAGACATGACAGCCTAGGTTTTTAGATGTCTAAACTTAATGGAGAATAATTCCACTCCTGTGACTCAGGTTGTCCATGTCAAAACGTGGTGACAAGGTGGCCACGCTGAGTAATGCAGCTCTGATCTCATGGTTGCCTTCACCCCACCTCTTCGTCCTGCCTGTGCAAAGGTGCAGCACCCTCATGTTGATTCATTTCTTAGCCCTCAGTGGCAGGAATGTGCAAGGTAGCATCTAGCTGACCGTTGAGCATGTGCTGGTCTTCTGGGAGAGCAATCGTGTGGTCCCACCTTGTGCTTCCAGACTGTTGTATTTTCTCTCCTCCAAGGTGAGGCATCTTTGAGTTAATAAAAGTGCTCATGGGTAAAGCAGCAGGCAAAGTCTAAAGAACTCAAGACTGTGATGCTGGGAGGTCAAGACCAGGCTGGCTGGAGAAGCTGGGGAAGAGGGCCTAGGAGAAGGGCAAGGAGAGGACCACGGTGACGATGAGTCTGTGAACACAAGTCATGTCAAACATGGAAAGCATCTAGCACGAGGTAACTTGAGAAAATCCTAGGATCATGGAAAATGGGGCTGAAAGGTGGACTTGGAGGCATAAGCCTACCCTAGCACAGGAGGTCACACCCAGGTTTCTACTGCCAAACAAGGAAAAGAGAGAGGTGGTTTTGCTAGAAGGGCGTAGGGACGCTCCTGCTTGTTTCCTGCTGGCTTGGATCTGTGTCCAGTGGTTCACACGGTTGTGCAATGAGCAGCGCTGCCTCCCTGTGAGCTGACAATGCTGGGGATTTTATTCTCACAGTGTGTTGCTAGAAGTTCTTTTAAACTTTTCCCTAGTATTCCCTGGATAGGTTATCCCTAGAAATCACCAGCTGGGAAACAGGATTAACAAGCAGTCGGGTCCTCCTCCTCTGAACCTCAAGGGCATGTCATTGACACCACGCTGCTCTAGGACCCTGCTTCCCCGGTGGGAATCTGTTTCTCATTCCCTGTGATATGTGGCACTTGAGATCTGAAATAGATGTGCCAGACTGTGACAGGGAAAAGTGCCTTGGGCAGGGCAGGCTGGAGAGAGCTGGCAGCGACCAGTGTCACAGGATGGCTCATGGGTGCATCTCTAGCTCTCTTGCTTCTTCTGACAGGGAGGGGAGGACACGGCTCAGGGCTGTGCTTCTCCCTCTAAGGGCATGGAGAAGCTGTGCACGTGCCTCTGGGGATGGAGTTCCAGCTGTGCAGCAAACATCAGTGTGCAGAGCAGGCACACAATGATGCTTGCTGTAGAGGACAACAGAACCTGGACTTGTCATGGTAGTGGTAGATAGCACTGTCCATGAAGGGAAGATGGCTTTGCAGCCTTTACTAACCCTAACTGAAGGCTCAAATTCAGATAGAACACACTCTGTGAGAAGCTTCTGGTAGGATGGAGATCCCTTGGTGCTGAGCAATATGAAGAGGTGGCCAAGTTTTCAGATGGGATTGGAAGTGGCCTCTTGAGACACTGAGTCTTCTCCTGACTAGTGCCAGCACCATCTGCAAGTGTTTGCAAATGATAAGTGAGGTCTCTGAGATGCACCTGAGCTCCTTTTCCCACTGTCTGGGCCAGCTCCTGCCTAGATGTCATAGAACCAAGTAAGTGCAGTGGTTTGCCTTGAGAGCTCAGTGCTGAGAGATGGGGCCTGCTGGGCTAGGAGGCTGCTACACCCATCTCATAGGAGGTCCTTAGTAAACAGAAAAGGCTTCTTTCACAAAGCCTAAGAGACCTTGAATACTTTAAATCATACTAGCTATTAGTACAGCAATAATTAAATAATGTTGAGTACTCCAGAGGGATGTGCTCAGTAGCTCTGCAACCTTGCTGCTAGAAATTGTCCCCTTCTTTCTGCTCATAACCCTAGTGTTGCTCCAATTAACCTCTGAACTACTGAGTAGATCCTCATAATCCCAAAGGGATTTCCATGCCGATCTACTGGAGGCATATGGGAAAGTGCAGTGCCTTAAATTGCAAGCTGTTTGGGATGGGAAAAACTCCATTCCATTTCCTCATTCTTTGTAGCTTTGATATGCTGAATGTTTGGTCTAAACACACGTTGGGTGGTGCATCAGCCAGTGGTAATGCCTGAACTTTATCCTGGAATATGCATGGAGTGCGAGGAACATTATTCATCTCTACATGCCATACCTGGTCCTTTAGGCACACCTTGTTTGGTCAGGGGGTGATGAAGGCACGTAGCAGTGAAGGAGTTTGGATCTTGGAGGAATGGGTCTCTTCTTGGGGTGCTGAGATTCTGAGCGCATGGAGAAATCAATCCTTTTACCATACTCATGGTAGAATCATAGAATCACTATGGCTGGAAGGGACCTCCAGGGTCATCAAGTCCAACCTTTAATGGTAGGCAGCAAAAGGACTGAAGCTCTCTGGAGGTTTGGGCTCTGTGTCCAAGTGCTCTGTAGTCTACAGGTTCTGGGTTGGGTGATGTGGCTTTAAAAGGCACCAAAACCCTGGTCCAAATGTTCTTGTCTCACACTGGTGTAATTTGGGTGGCTGTTGCTGGGTTTGCTTTGCATGACCTGACCCACAGGGAAGGCTGAGAAAACCATCTCCACCTGAAGGTGTCAGCCCAGGCAGAGGAGTTAAGCTGGTAGGAGAACCACCTCAACAGAGGCAACGTCCCACGTAGAGATTTGGAGCAGTTCAGCCCGTGCTCTCATGTGTTTGTGTCTCCCCTCAGTTCCCACGCCTCTGCACTTCCTTGTTTAGCCCAGGCCCGGAAGCAAAACTGCTGAAATGCAAGGAGGAAAGTCATTCTCATGGTGTTTCCAGCCCAAACAGAACCAGGAGGGAGAGAGGAAATCTCATGAGAAAGCTTGACAGATTTCCAGTTCAGTCCTGCTCAGGGCCATGGAGCTTCTGGTGTTTCATCTGAGCCTCTGGGACCAGGGGTCTCACCACATTTCCATGTGCCTGGAAGTCCTGCAGCACCAGAGCGACAGCAATACTGGTGTCCAGGACCTTCCTGCAGTCCCATGGAGCTCAGCTTTTATCTGCTCCAGCCCAGATTCAGTGAGGAGCAGTGTATTTGCTGCTCGTTCCCACCGCAGATGAGGATGATGAGGGTTGTGGGTGACTTCTGCAAGCCAGAGATGTTTCTGGTGGAGATGAAGCTCCTCCTTCCTTCGCACTCAGGTGGGGTATTCAGTAGATAACTGAAGTCTTTAAGCATGAAAGCAAACTCAAAGTCCAGTGCTCTGCACTGGAACAAGCAATGGCTCCAGACTTACAGGTATCTTCTCACATATGACTCCACTTCCCTATGTGAAGTGTGTGGTCCATCAGGAAAAAAGGTTGGATATGGGGATTGTCCTGTAGCTGCTCTTTTGAACTCGGAGTCCTAGAAGTCAGCATCACTGAAGTCTCTCCTGTCTTGCTGGTGGTCCATCAGTTGTGCATCACGGACAAGGCCTCCTGACTTCATGGGAGTGGAGGGTGTCAGGGGATAAATGGATGCTGCACCCAGGCAGTGTCAAACATGATGCTAGAACATGGGAAGAGCAAGAAGCCCCTCTTGATCCTTGGATGGTGCCTGCTGATGCCAGGATAGTCAGCTCAGGGCATTGCTATCTCACCTAGGGCAACTCTAATCTCCTTTCTTGCTGAGACCCTCTGGATGCCTGGTCCTGTTTGTCTTGATTCCCTTCCCAGCAGCAGTCTGTCCCTGTTAATTGCAGACCATGTTAAAACAAAAAGTGTTTCTTCACATATTTGGCTTTAAATTTACCACCCCTTGTTCCCACCCAGCAGTGGTGGTAAGGAGGAGTTTGCTGCGTCCCCAGCTTTTATTCTGCAAGTGCAGCCAATGCAGCAGGGATTAATCCCCCAGCAAACATGGAGAAGGTGTCCCCAGCGGCACTGGGGACAGAGAAAATCTTGGGATAATTTGTAAATGCAAAGCCACGCTAGGAGTGGGAAAAACCTCCAGGAGCTGCTTTGTTTTTCACTTCAGAGGGAAGGCTGACTGACACAGGGCTGGTGCTGGCTGGCTTGTTTGTCCTCTTGTTTGCCTTGGCCCCCTTCCATTTTCTGGCACTGAGGGACTGACTTTGGGATGAGTTTTATCTCACTTGAGGAGAGCTGAGCAGCCTGAAACAGATCTCTGCTGAGCAGTGGCAGAAATGCAAGCTCTAATTCCTCCCTGTTGTATCTGCGAGCAACTTGCCTCAAAGAGGTAGAGAAAAAAACACGAGGGGGGCTGGGGTTCATGCTTACTGTCTTACAGATCCCTACAGAAGCTCCAGGAGCAATGCTTTGCCTTTTCTTTCCTTGTATAAGGACCCTAGGGAACCTGCTATGAGCGTGGGTGCTTCAGTCAAGTGTTTGAGATTCCCCTGAGGGCACCTTAGCACAGGTGTCCCTCAGCTCACAAGGCACAAATCAGATTGCACACAAAACCCCTGTGGGCTGCTGCTGGATGGAAGCAGTGGTACCCCCAGCCCATTCTTCAGTGCAGTCACATTTTTTCCAAGCCCCTCAGTCCAGCCTTAGTGGGAATGGCCGCCCTCCCAGGAGGACTTGGCCGAGAAGTGCTGATGACACTAAACTGGGAGGAGTGGCTGACACACCAGAAGGTTGTGCTGCCATTCAAAGAGACCTTGATAGGCTGGAGAGTTGGATGGGGAGAAACTTAATGAAATTCAACAAGGGCAAGTGCAGAGTTTTGCATCTGGGGAAGAACAACCCCATGCACCAGTACAGGCTGGGGGCTGACCTGCTGGAGAGCAGTGTAGGAGAAAGGGACCTGGGAGTCCTGGTGGACAGGAGGATGACCATGAGCCAGCAATGTGCCCTTGTGGCCAAGAAGGCCAATGGCATCCTGGGGTGCATTAGAAGAGGGGTGGTCAGTAGGTCGAGAGAGGTTCTCCTCCCCCTCTATTCTGCCCTGGTGAGGCCACATCTGGAGTATTGTGTCCAGTTCTGGGCCCCACAGTTCAAGAAGGACAGGGAACTGCTTGAGAGAGTCCAGCGCAGAGCCACTAAGATGATNAAACTGGAGCACAGGAGGTTCCATGTGAATATCAGGAGAAACTTTTTCACTGTGCGAGTGCCAGAGCACTGGAACAGGCTGCCCAGAGAGGTTGTGGAGTCTCCTTCACTGGAGACATTCAAACCCCGCCTGGATGCGTTCCTGTGTGATGTACTCTAGGTGACCCTGCTCTGGCAGGGGCGTTAGACTGGATGATCTTTTGAGGTCCCTTCCAACCCCTAGGATTCTGTGATTCTGTGATTCTGTGAAGAAATTCTGGGTTCCCTGGGGGCCTACAGGAAAGCTGGAGAGGGACTTTTTATGAATCACAGAATCACAGAATTCTAAGGTTGGAAGGGACCTCACTTCATGAGGGCATGAAGTGATAGGACAAGAGGGAACAGTTTCAAACTGGAAGAAGGGAGATTTAGATTGGATATTAGGAAGAAATTCTTTCCTGTGAGGGTGGGGAGACACTGGCCCAGGGTGCCCAGAGAAGCTGTGGTTGCCCCTGCCTGGCAGTGTTCAAGGCCAGGTTGGATGGGGCTTGGAGCAACCTGGTCTGGTGGGAGGTGTCCCTGCCCATGGCAGGGCGTTGGAACTGGATGATCTTTAAGGTCCCCGCCAACCCAAACCCCATTCTGTGATTCTATGATTTCTCCAGTGAGATGAACAAAAATTATTTCAAATGTGATTACAGAACCGTAACCTATTCCCACTGCTTTTTCCCTCCTTGCAAGGAATGATGGGAGTTTCTTTTGGTTAGAAAGGAGACTTCTGGTAGTCCTCATCACACGTTCATTGACCACCACAAGAACCACTTTTTATACATCACAGCTCTGAGTGGGTCAGGTGGTAACCACTGGGACTGGGAGGTCCTGAGAGAGTAAACTGTGTCCATTGTAATCACTTTAGTTTCAGACTTGTTCCCTATTCTTTAATTTTTTTAACTGCTGGGGAGAGGGGGCTTCCAAGAGGATCTTAGTGAGGAACGAACCAGGAGGATGCTTTTCCATCAGCCACCATGACCCATCACAGCTGAAAGCCCCAAACCTGTCCAGGCAGCAGCACCCGCAGTCGCTGTGGGCTGACCAAGAGTCCTGAGCGTGAGAACAGGATTCGGCTCATGTGTTTTCCTTTGGGACTTGGAAGACCTCAGTCATAAGTCAATCAATTCCACAGGTGCTCCCTGGAACAGATAAGCATCACAGGCTATTTTTTAACCTGTGGGCGTTTAAGGTCAACAATGTTATGGGCCAGAGTCAAAGCTACACAGGCCTGTGGTGAAGCTGGTGACGTGTTACTTGTGTGCTTGAAGTTAAGTGTTGTCTTAGGGTCTAGTGGACAAAGGTTAGGAACGAGATCCCAATGCTCACTGAAGACAGTGGGAATATTTAGCAGGTGTATACAGGGTATTTGGAGAGGTTGTTTTTCCTGCTGACCTGTAACAGAGTTGTTTCATGCTGAGGATCAAGGATGGTGAGGATGAATTTGATGAAGGTAGGAAGTACAGACACAGTAAAATGGGATTTCTGGATCCAACAGGGAAGACATGGTGGGAAACACCTAGTCCTACAAAGAGCAAGCAAGGGACAGGCAATCAAATGATGTCTTTTCAAACACATGATGTACCAAGGAGATGGATAGCAGTGACTAGGGACTGGTCAAGGAGAAACATTCAGATCAATCAAATTCTCTTTGTGAGAGTCTTTCTGAAAAGGGGAGATGCAGTAGCTGCCATGTGCCATGGCTTCAGCAAGGCTTTCATCACTGGTCTTCTCCTAAAGCAGCTAAAGCACATGGCTTAGATGCTTGTTAACATGGCCTCCAAGAAGGGACGGTGATGGTGAGCGTGGGTCTGCAGGGTGGATGAATGCATACAGAGGAAGCTTGTTCAATCTGCAGGACATGGTGAGTCAGGAGGAACCAAAAATGGCACTGAAAGATGAAACTGGGATGGAGGGCGGCCTCAGCACGGTGTAGAAATGGCCTAGAAGAAGTAGGATAAGATGTGGTTGGGAGATGTGTGGGGTTGAATAAGGCAGGAACATCCAGCTGCACAAATACAGAATGGGGAACAACCGGTTTGGGCAATGGGTTACCAGGGGAATGTGAGTCAGGAAATCCACCCTCTTCAGGAGAGAGCAAAGAGCAATACTGGGATGTGTAAACAAGCACATAGCCTAACACGAAACTCAAAGTTTAGTACTCAGGAGTGAGCCAATGTATTTCTGGCTCTAAGTCTAGAAAAGTGTGATAGAAAGATCTGGGAAATCTGACCTAGGAGGAAAGGTTTGAAGAGCCAGGGTTTTAATCTTAATGAGGAGAAAGTGCAATTTCCCTGGGTCATCACAATGGTCTCCGTGATATAAAAGGCTGCTGTAGACCAAAACCAAATGCCAACACTCTGTGTTGACTTTGTATTAAAAATGTATGCTGAATTCTCCTGAGTTTAAATATAGCTGAGTTAATAGAACAGAACATTCTTCTGGGAACTGGAATTGCATATTCTTAATTAATGATAATGAACACTGCAGGATATAAGAGCCTGCACAAAGATTTTGACTGCAAGGTGTTCCAGCAACACTTAACTCAGTATGGACACCTGTGATTTGATAAAGAAGTTGCCAAACAGGGGTGGAGAGAAGTACTAATTATATAGACTACAATAATTTCTATTCCTGCCTATGTTCAATATGGTATTCATTGTCAGCAGAAACCTCTTGGGAACTTTGCTCTGTTCTTTTACTCAATCTGGCTGTTTAATGCCTATTAAAACAGAGCTATATTATTCATTCTGAAATAGCATCTCCAGTAAATGAACGTACATTTTTATTTAGGTCTTAAATCCAGTCTATTATGAATTAATTTGCAGCTCTGAGTGGTTAGAGCAACAGGAGGCACTGTTTTGGCGGGTGGGTTGTTTTTCTGCCTGTCTGTGCCCCTACAGATGTGAACAGATAAATCAGGGTGTGGAGTGTCTGTCCTGATTGAACAAGTGGTGAGGACAGGGAGCAGCCATACTGAGTTCTTCTCCAGTGAATGGTGAGTAGTGCTTCTCTTTAGATACTTAGAAGTGCATGTTCTTCACCAAGGATAGAACCAAAGCTGCCCGGGACTGCAAGTGAGAGGCCTTGAGCTCTAAGATAAAAAAATATTCCTGGTCAGCCTTGATGAAAGGAAGAGGAATACAAAATGCTTACTGCACTGTGGACCTGCTACCCAGATCCTGCTCAGGTGGCATCAGCAGAGGAGACCCCCATGGTGTCCAGTCTCAAGAGCTCTTCTATTCTAGAATATGTTGTAGGGGTGTCCAATATATTCTGATCAAAGAAGGGCATCTTCAAGCTGTTGCCTAAGCCTTTGATAGCCTTAATGGGCAAGTGGCATCTTGGGACTGGGAGTGGTGGTGATGGCAGCAGATTCCTCAGATGCTTGGGTTGCTCTGCTGCCAGCCCTTCAGACATGCAGGAGAACTGCACAAGATGACAGCCCTCAGATTTGTAAATAAGAACACAACAAAAGAGAGATGTTTAGAAATCAGAGCAAATCAATTTTAAGACAACAAAGTATCAGCTTTCTGCTCTGTGAGCTGTTGGGTCATATTTGTAAAAGTCAGTTGCCAGAGCCAGAAGCTCTGGTGTCCACTATGGTGTCCTTTAATAGATGTGTGCAGATGAGCAAGATATTTCCCAGGTTCTTTTTCTTTCCTCATGGACTTCACCCGCTGAGCTACCGTGAGATAAAACAGCAAGGGAAGGAGGCTCCAGCCCCTCCTGCATCTCACATGGTACAGCATAACAGCGGTGCTGTGCTCTGGCTTTTGTTTGCCGGTAGCAGTTGAGAGGAGTTGACAGAGCCTTGGCCTCTTCTGCCTCCTCCTCCTCCTGTTCTTCATCCCCAGGAGCTGGGACTTCCTGTGGTTTGGCAGGAGCTCTGTAAACATGTTCCCCAAAGTGCTTCCCCCTGCCTGCCACTGCTGCACGCCCTTGCAAGAGAGGAAACACTGCAGCCAGGAATGTGGAAGGGGATTTCTATGGGTTTTAATGAGGTCAGCCTCCTTCACCCATCTGCGGGGCTGGGGGATGCCGGGATTCCTCCTACTGGCCCTGGTCAGCCCTGGGAGGAGCTTGACCCACTTGGTGTAGGGCTGGGACAGCACCCAAATAACACCAGAGGTGGTTCCCAGCGTGGGGCTGCTCAGCTGGCTCATTCCCAGCTTTGCAGCCTGGTGGCCACCCTCCAAGGGCTTTGCCTCCCCTCCTTTTGCAAGGAAGCGGGAGGGCAAAAGCAGCTCTTGGAGGAGAGGTCGTGGGAAGGAGGCCTCCAGCCAGGGGAACATGGGTGCGGGGAGGCAGAGAACCCTGGTTGCCTCTCAGAATGAGGGTGGTCCATGAATCTCTGTGTCACCTCTGGTTTTGGTCCCCTCTGAGGACCCATCCCCTGGACATGGGCGTGTGGCACAGGATGTCTACAGTCCAAACAACTGTACATTCCTCTTGTTGATTTAGGGGTGCATCCCAGTGGGGATCTGTCTCCAAGCAGTTCAGCTCCCCCCAAATTGTGAGCAGTGTTAGCTGGTATGGGTCATGGGCTGTGCACAGAGTTAAACATATGGGTCTTGGATCATCTCATGAGTCCTGGCTCTGCTGGGTTATGGCCAAATACCTACCTCTGTCCCAAAAGGCCATGGGGCCTGTGGAGTCCTTTCTCCTATCCCACCTCTTCCAGGTTGAGGTATCAGATCCTGGGCTGCAGGCATTTCTCCTGGCACTGGGAGCATCTCCAGGTGCCTGGACGCTGTGACCTCCAGAGATCCCAACCTGAGTCACCAGTCCTCGCGTGGGGGGGGGGGATGGGGGGGAAATGGGCTGTGTATGACTTTCCCATGTGGGGACCAGGAGGAGGACAGGCAGTAAATGCAGTGCATGGGTGACATCTAATGTCATATTGGGGTAACACAGGCTGGTTTTTCAAGCTTAGTTCTACTAATTGTAGTGGCTTTGGAGTAAGCAGGAGGATCAAGCCCATCTGGCTCTGCTTCCCAGTGGAAAGGAGGATCTTTCACTTGTGGGCAGCAGGAGATGGATCATAACATTTCACTCCCGGCTTCATGCCATGGAGCTGAGACCCCATCGTCCTGCCCTGCACACAGCTGATCTACTCTGTGCTGCTGCCGTTTGGGGGGGAACTGCCCCAGGTTCCCCTGCCAGGGGAATGTCACCCTTCCTCGGTGGCATATGGGTACCTTGCTTGTGCCTGCAGTGAGGATCAGACCTCTTCCACATCCCCATGCCTTCCAACCCTGCCCCACATCCGTGACAGTAATTAGCTCAATTTTTCACTGGCAGAAGAAAAGAGACCTCACTAACTTGTTTTGTTTGGGGGTGAGTAGGGTCTTCAATGGCCTTACTTAAAATTTTGGTGTTTTATCTATAAACGACTTTGCACTTGGAAAGCTCAGTCTTGTGTTTGGAAAGAAAGAGATTTTTAAAGTGTTGTAAGGAAAATTTCAGGACTGAAGAGGTTTTGCTTGTTTATATCCATTTTTCCAACACTAACATTGATGTTGGACTTTTTGCCTTGATTTGTCAGAGGGTATGTGCCTGAATGCATGCATAAATACATAAATAGTTAATTAAAACCACTCTTCCAAGACAGGAAAGAGCTGTGAAAGAGGACGCCTTGACACTGTCTCTTCCCAAGACTGCTGGAACAGCTCCTCGTCTTTACCGCTACCACCTTGGAAGATGTCCAGACTGTTCCCATCTCCCTGCTTCATTAGGTCTTCACAAATAGACACTAACCAGCAGGACTATTTATCTCTAATTGCCTAATTGGGGAATGCAATTACATCTGAGCTGTGCTTCCCAGACTGCATTTAGGCTGAACTTGGCTCTTTCTCTTTCAAACCTGACGAAAAACTTTTCTGCAGGCTCTGGTGGTGTCACACTGCTGAAGGATGCTGTCTCTGACTGCCTCTGGTGTATCCTCCAGGAAAGACCTGAAAAGGATGGACCTCTGCAGATGGCAAACAACAGCATGTTCCTGGACCTCAGCGTAATTTCTGGTTGAACTGGCACAGATCTGTTGTCTTGGCAGCCTTTCCTGATGTGAAAAATGAGGATGGCAGAGAATCTGTTATTTTCCCAGGTAGATATATGTTCAGTTTGGCACACTGTAGCTTGGATCCTCTATTTTGTAATGTCCCTCTGCTCAGTGAAAGGCCTGTCTGCTATTGGAAGTCCCCTCTCCATGGACTCACTTGGCTATGTCCATATCTCTGATCCTTAGAATCATAGAATCATAGAATCATTATGGTTGGAAGGGACCTCCAGGGTCATCAAGTCCAACCTTTATCCCATCATATCCTTCCTCAAACCAGTCCTGGTTTTTAGCTAGGGATTGATTTTTGGCCATAAAGTACATGGCACATCTCAGCTCTTGGCCTTTAGGCTAAGTCCTTCTGTCCCACCAAAACCAGGTGTTTTCCTTCATCCTGCCTGCACCAGCTTGGACCAGTGATGAACCCATCCCCAGCTCCTTGCTTCTGGAGCATGACTCCAGGCACTGCACCAGAGCCACCATCAGAGAATCACAGAATCACAAAATCATGGAATGGTGGAGGTTGGAAGGGACCTCTGGAGATCATCTAGTCCAACCCCCTGCTAAAGCAGGTTCACCTACAGCAAATGGCACAGGATTGCATCCAGGTGGGGTTTGAATGTCTCCAGAGAAGGAGACTCCACAACCTCTCTGGGCAGCCTGGCCCAGTGTTCTGTCACCCTCAAGGTAAAGAAGTTTTTCCTCATGTTTAGCTGGAACTTCCTGTGTTCCAGTTTGTGCCCATTGCCCCTTGTGCTGTCACTGGGCACCACTGAGAAGAGTCTGACCCCATCCTCCAGACACCCACCCTTTAGATATTTATAAGATACCCTCTCAGTCTTCTCTTCTTCAGGCTAAACAGGCCCAGGTCTTTCCTCACAAGAGAGGAATTCCTCTCAGGAGTCCCCTCTTCATCTTTGTAGCCCTTTGCTGGACTCTCTCCAATAGTTTCTTTTCTTTCTTGAACTGGGAGATCAGAACTGAACACAATACTCTAAATGTGGAGTCACCAGGGCAGAGTAGAGGGGGAGGAAAACCTCCCTTGACCTGCTGGCCACACTCTTCTTAATGCATTCCAGGATACCATTGGCATTCTTGGCCACAAGGGCACATTGCTGGCTCATGGTCAACTTGTTGTACACCAGGACCCCCAGGTCCTTCTCTGCAGAGCTGCTTTCCAGCAGGTCAACCACTAACCTGTACTGGTGCCTGGGGTTATTCCTCCCCAAGTGCAGGACCCTACACTTGCCCTTGTTGAACTTCATGTCGTTCTTCTCTGCCCAATACTTCAGCCTGCCCAGGTCCTGCTGAATGGCAGCCCAGCCTTCTGCTGTGTCAGCCACCCCTCCCAGATTGATATCATCAGCAAACTTCCTGATGGTACACTCTGTCCCCTCCTCCAGGTCACTGATGAAGATGTTGGACAGGACAGGACTCAGGGGGACATCACTAGCTACAGGCCTTCAACTGGACTCCATGTCACTGATCACAATCCTCTGAGCTCTGCCATCCAGCCAGTTCTCAATCCACCTCACTGTCCACTCATCTAACCCACATTTCCTGAGCTTCCCTATGAGGATGCAATGGGAAACTCTGTCAAAGCCTTGCTGAAGTCAAGGTAGAAAACATCCACTGCTCTCCCCTCATCCAGTCATGCCATCACAGAAGGCTATCAGAGTGGACAAGTATGATTTCCCCTTGGTGAACCCATGCTGACTACTGATAACCTTCTTTTCCTCCATATACCTAGAGATGACATCCAAAATGAGTTGTTCCATCACTTTATCAGGGATAGAGGTGAGGCTGACTGGCCTTTAGTTTCCTGGTGACCCTGCTGCTGCTGGTGTGACCACATTAGATTTTTTAGGGCAAATCAAAGGGTGGATGGAGATGTACAGCTCAGCCTGGGCATTTTATCAGCCCAGAATTATGCCAACAACAGTCTTTTTGCTTTCCCCTGGTGTGCTGAGTGGAGGCTGGAGCCTTCACTTTCCCGGAGGCTCTTGGAGAGCTAAATTAATTTGTTAGTGTTTATATTTTCAGAAACTGCTGCAGCGCCTTGGGGAGCCACTTACAGCCCCATCAGTGGCTCATTGATGCAGTGGCTTGTTGAGCCCAGGAAAACAAGCACCATCAGGACCAAAGCAAACCCCGACTGTTCCTCTCCTGCATAATGATAGTAATTAATGCTTGCTGGCACTTTGCAAGCATTAGTTAATTATTCCTCAGAGCTTCCTCTGGGAGGAGAGTTGATATTTTTTGGTGTGTTTTACACATGGGGAAACTGAGGCAGCAGATTTAAGGTTGTTGCAGAAGGGATGGAGATGGGACAGAGGTCAGCACTGTGGCTGCAGTCGTGAACATGCCCACTGCTTCTCCTTTTGCCCTAAGTCCACTGAAATGTGTTCAACCTGTACAATCAAATCACTTGTTTCTTAGTGCCAGAAGGCTTGTTTGGATTGGAAACAGCATTTTTATTTTTATTTTTATTTTTATTTTTTCAAAATGGGGCATTTGCTTTAATCCACCAAACAAAACATTTTTTTTCCACCTCCAAACTGGTCATTTTTGGGAAATGAAAAATCCAGGATATTTTTGGCTTTCCCATTGCTGCTCTCTTATTCCGCCTTTTCAAGGCAAAACTGAAGAAATTGAGAAAAGGATCCAAATAAAACGTCCAAATGCAGATGCAAGAAAAAGGGGGCTAAAAATGCTTTATGTGCAGAAGGTCATTGGGACGCAGACCCCCTGTTCCCTCAAAGCTGTGGACTGAAATCAGCATGAAGCTGCTTAATTCTTCCCTGTTGTTTTTTAAACAGCTCCAGTATTTTGCATGGCACAATTTGTGTTTTTTTTCCACACCAACCATTTATTGCTCCTATACTGGGTTTATTCACTGGGGTTTTACTGTCCCATAAAGTCCCTTAATTGCTGGAGAGGACAGATGTTTGGTAGATTTGTCTAGGTAAGTGAAAGAAATACATATATGCCTGCTTTGTAAAGATCAGTGCTGTGTAGTTTTACTGTTAGTTTTGCAATATATGAGGCTTGGCCCATAGGCTGATAAATATAACATTGTTGGTCGTTAATGAAATATATAAATCCTAGGGTTCATATAGTCAGCTGCAAAATTTCCACTGACCTGGGCTTGTTTACCAAACAAGCAGCCTTAAATAGGGCTGCTATTAACTTCTCAAAGTGTAACAAATTTTCTAAAAAATTAGTTTTTCAGTTAATTAACAGGCCATGATGTTTTGATGAAATTATTATAAATGCAACACACCCCTCAGGCAAATATACTTGGGATTCAGCATAGACATCTGCCTATCCATTCTCTCCTTTCTGTGGTCTTCATGTCTCTGGTGCATAAATATCTGCCAAAATCATAGAATCATAGAATCATAGAGTCATTATGGTTGGAAGGGACCTCCAGGGTCATCAAGTCCAACCTTTATCCCATCATATTGCTAACCACTGGACCATTAGACCATGGCCTCAAGTGCCTCAGCAACCCGTTTTTTGAACAACCGCAAATCCTTGAATCAAACTTCTGCCTCCTCTAGAAAGATCAAGGCCAAGCGGGGAGCCAGTTGTTTTATTTTCTTTGCAAGTGACTCATCTCTTTTCAATGTGCTGCAAAAAACTCCTCAGATCCAAATGTCTTTGTGGTGTATCCCCAAATTGTGATCTCTGTCCTGAATCCTCTGCTGTGGCCTTAATGGTGGGGTTGGGAGGGTCCTGTTAGCACCTATAAGACCCTGGGGAAGACAATGAGGACACAGAGCCCATCTGCTGGAGAGCAGGCACATCCCTGGCATCTTGAGAGGTGGTGTTTCTCCTGCCTTGAAAACATCCTACATCCTCTGCTCCTCTCCCCTCACTCCCCATTGAAATTTCTGGCTGGAGTTGGGAATATTTTCCCTATTCATCTCAGGTGCTTTGGTGTCTGCCCATCCAGACCTTTCCTGGGAAGAGGTCAGGGCTTGTGCCTGTGATGTGAGATTTTCCACCTGCCTCCATCCTCAGCCTTCAGTCAACACCACCACCTTACCTCTCTGGACCACCTTCAGTCCTTCCTGGACACTCCTCCCTCTATGTCTTCCCATATGTCCAGGACTTGCTGCAGAGCAGATATAAGATGCCCTTGCTCTCCTTTGTTCCCTGTTTAGAATCATGGAGTTATTTAGGTTGGAAAAGACCCTTAAGATTGTCAAGTCCAACTGTTAACCCAGCACTGTCAAGTCCACCACTAAACCACGTCCCTAAGCACCACATCTACACATCTCCTAAATTCTTCCAGGAATGGTGACTCCACCACTTCCCTGGGCAGCTTGTTCCAATATCTGACAACTCTTTGTGTGAAGAAATTTCTCCTACTATCCATTCTAAACTTCCCCTGGCACAACTTGAGACCATTTCCTCTTGTCTTATCACTTCTTACTTGGGAGAAGAGATCCATCCCCACCTCACTCCAACCTCCTTTCAGGCAGTTGTAGAGAGCAATAACGTCTCCTGTCAGCCTCTTTTTCTCCAGACTCCAGTCCCCTCAGCTGCCCTTTGTAAGCCCTGTGCTCCAGACCTTTCACCAGCTTTGTTGCCCTTCTCTGGACATGCTCCAGCACCTCAATGTCCTTCTTGTAGTGAGGGGCCCAAAACTGAACCCAGGATCTGAGATGTGACCTCAGCAATGCCAAATACAAAAGAACAAACACTTATCCACCTGTTAGCTGAAGCTCTTGTCTTAACTCTCCTAGTCACACACTGTGAATGCTGCAATGTTCATCTACCACTTGCTCTGCACCCATATCCCCAATGTCTGCCCTTTGCTCACTGCTGATGCCACCTGTTTGGACCACAGACCTTACGGGGACAGTCAACTTTCATCTGCTGTTATCCTTGGCTTGGAGGAGGAGATGGCTTAGAGCATCTGAATCTACCCATGACAGACACTGAATCACAGAATCACAGAATCTAAGGGGTTGGAAGGGACCTCGAAAGATCATCTAGTCCATGCCCCCTGCCAGAGCAGGGTCATCTGGAGTACATCACACAGGAACGCATCCAGGCGGGGTTTGAATGTCTCCAGTGAAGGAGACTCCACAACCTCTCTGGGCAGCCTGTTCCAGTGCTCTGGCACTCTCACAGTGAAAAAGTTTTTCCTGATATTTACATGGAACCTCCTATGCTCCAGTTTAAAACCATTGCCCCTTGTCCTATCATTAGTCATTACTGACAAAAGCTTGGCTCCATCATCCTGACACTCACCCTTTACATATTTGTAACCATGGATGAGGTCACCCCTCAGCCTCCTTTTCTCCAAGCTAAAGAGCCCCAGCTCCCTCAGCCTCTTCTCATAAGGGAGATGTTCCATTCCCTTCATCATCTTTGTGGCTCTGCACTGCACTCTCTCAAGCAGTTCCCTGTCCTTCTTGAACTGTGGGGCCCAGAACTGGACACAATACTCCAGGTGTGGCCTCACCAAGGCAGAATAGAGGGGGAGGAGAACCTCTCTTGACCTACTAACCACCCCCTTTCTAATGCACCCCAGGATGCCATTTGCCTTCTTGGCCACAAGGGCACATTGCTGGCTCATGGTCATTTTCGTGTCCACCAGGACTCCCAGGTCCCTGAAAGTGTCAATGTTTCTTGCAGAGGTCTTCAACCACCTACCAGTTGGTGGCCACCAGGGTTGGTGGAGTTGGGGCACAACGCACTGCTCAGGAGCTACTCCAGACCCTTTCTTGGCCTGTGGTCCTGTCTGGAACCCCATCTGGGATTAAACTTCTAATTGAGAAAACTATTAGAACTGTTATTCGAGGGATGGCAGCCAGTTCTCCACCTCTCTCCAATGCACAAAGATCCCATTAAAGGAGCTGTGTTGGAGAGAAGAATGAATCAGGTTTCTTTAAGCTCATTTCCTTCCAGCCTAGAAGTAGAGAGAGATTAAATTGCCATTTGGAATGTTATTTTGCGATGTTATTCTGTATTCTGCAATTCAGTACTTTTTTTCTCCCTCACTCTCCTAATTACATTCTTATTTTGACCACTTCATGTTTATGGATTATTTTAATCATGTTGACTTTCTAGTTTATGGGTTTGAGCTCTTCTTTGTTCTTCTTTTTGGAGAATAAGGACTACAATAACTGCTTTTCTTACTTCAAAAGGAACCTGTCTATATCTCTGTTTAAATGGAGTGGGCTCTGTAACTTTTATTTATATTTTCACACCATTTGTGTGTAGAGATAATCCTCAGACACAACCTGTCCAGTTCTTCCTCCAATATTTACTAATTTTTATCAGTAAGTTTCTCACCAGCCACTAAATGTAAATCAGAATTCCCCAGGGCATATCTTTGTTATCTCCAAGAAATCAGAACCGGTCCCTTGATATGGAAATCCAGGTATCTTGTTAAAGATAAGGACACCTTTCAGAGGAATAATTTCCTTATTTATTTTAGGTGGAAAATGAGACTAACATAAGAAGAAAAGAGAAAAAAAGGAAAAAAACAAAAAAATTCCTTTCTCCAGTCTTTCTATTGTAACCTGCACAGCTGAGGTCTGTCCTTTTCTGTGTTCGTGAAGGAAGAGGTAAAAGAATGGAGATACCAAAGTGGTGGTGGGCATGGAGTAGCAAGCCAGGTAGTGTGTGTGGGACAGGCAGGGGTTTGGCTACAAACTGTAGATGCCAGTGCTTAATTTCCAGGCTCATTTATGGATTGCTCTAGTGAATCTGTAAGCTATTATTTTTCTCCACTCCTCTGTTTTGGAGGTGTAGCCATGGGTGTTTGCAGGTCGTTGCTGGAGACCTTTGCAGCAGGCAGACCAAGGCTGTGTTTGCACATAGGTGAACCACGGTCCAGGGTTATTCTCGGAGCAGGTTCAGGGATTCAGTGTTTCCAGTTGAGATGTTTTGGAAGGGGGACAAACTTTCACAGGCAGGCCCTGGATCTGTGCCCAGAAACAGGGCAGGGTGGACGTCAGCAGTTTTAGTTCAGGGAGGAAGGTCGTGTGAAACTGCATCTTGGATCTGCCCGCCCTTGCTCTTGCTGTCGTTTGCGGCCAAACCCAAAGACCTGGAGTGAAGGGCAAAGTTTCACCCACGCGGTGCCCAGGGTTTTCATCCTCTGCTGAGATCCTGCTCCTGCAGGAAGTCCTGATGATGGGTGGGGTGGATGATCACCCCCATAGAGTATGGGCTGACTTGTTCTTAGGGGATGCCCTTTGGTGTGTACCTCTCTGGTGTGTAGGGGATCTCGGGCTGGAACATCTTTGTCCTTCCAGTTTCACAAAGCTCTGTGTGTGGATGAGTGCCTGATGGGTTGATCCATGTTTTCACCTGACCCTGTTTTCTTAAGCACTAGGTTTAACTGCTGACTCAGCAGCCACAGGATTCTTTTGTTCCTTTATGTTGGTTATGGCTCAGCATGACATGGACTGAGAAAGCCACCACAGCTGCAAGATGGACTCAATGAACATAAGAAGGACATGGAACTGTTTGAGCAAGTCCAGAGGAGGGCCATGAAGGTGATCAGGGGGCTGGAACACCTCTGTTATGAAGACAGGCTGAGAGAGTTGGGGTTGTTCAGCCTGGAGAAGAGAAGGCTCCGGGGAGACCTTAGAGCACCTTCCAGTACCTGAAGAGGCCACAGGAAAGCTGGAGAGGGACTTTTTACCAAGGGCATGGAGTGATAGGACAAGAGGGAACAGTTTCAAACTGTAAGAGGGGAGATTTAGATTGGATATTAGGAAGAAATTCTTTGCTGTGAGGGTGGTGAGACACTGGCCCAGGGTGCCCAGAGAAGTTGTGGCTGCCCCTCCCTGGCAGTGTTCAAGGGCAGGTTGGATGGGGCTTGGAGCAACCTGGTCTAGTGGGAGGTGTCCCTGCCCATGGCAGGGGGTTGGAACTAGATGATCTTTAAGGTCCCTTCCAACACAAGCCATTCTGTGATTCTATGGTTTAATAGCAAAGGGGGGAGGTTTGCTGAGGGTGATCTGTGGTTGCAAGGCTCATTGGACATTTTCAAGAGGAGAGACATGGGAAGTTTGCAGATATCCACCATCCCTGGGTGAGTTCTGGATACACAGCAATGCAGAGCCTTGCCTTTCTCTGAGGTGAAGGTGGGAAGTTGAAAAAAAGCATCTCTTTCCACCATGACAGCTCTTTTTCTGTTTTATTAACTCACTATCCCCATTTTATTGCCCAGTAAAACAGAGCGTACTCTCATTTTCCTCCTTTAATTAGCCAAATTAGCTTTATTTGCCAAATAAACCTTTGCAATGAAAACATAAACTATTTTTGATATAGATTTCCACCCCCAGTTATTGATTTATGATCCAATTAAAAATATACAAACATTTAATCAGAGTGAAAACAAAAGGCATATGATTGGTCTTTAAATAACTAATGGAAGAATTTCCCCCTGCCTAATGCAGTAGTCATGTCTGTGCAGGCAAATTATAGCAGAGAGGGTGTGAAGAAGACATCCAGTATTGTTATTTATGCTGGGTAAGAGTTCAACACATTGTTTTGGAGGTGAAGAATGTGAGATGTCCAAATCAACCCCACAAAATGTGAGGTTGATCTGACTCAAGCATTTCCATCTCTGCCCAGGTTGTTTTTCTTGCTGTTGCAGTCAACACAACTTGGGCGAGTTTCAGCATAAGACTGGAAGGATGGTGGTATCCAGCTGTGGCAGCTGGACTTCAGACCCTGGAGATACAGGCTGTCCTCCCAGTGTGGAGCAGTGGGGAATCAGCCACAGACAGCCACAACTGATGGGTGGGCCCATCTCACTGCCTGACACAAGTCAGCCACAGCCCCAGGGTCTGCAAGCACTATGGGATGCTTTTCTTGGAGCAGGGGATTTGAGTGGGTGAGGACTATTGTGCCTATTGTCCCACCTCTCTCCTCAGCCAAAACTCCTTTTAAATGGGCCACTGATCTGCTCATAGGAGAAGGTAGAGAGGACATTCCTCATGTCCATGTTTTGTGAATCCTGTGGTTTCTAGGGTTGTGCCACATTTCCATTGAGACTGTGTGGTGCATTAGTATTGCAGAGGATGAACTGCAGTAGTAATGTGGTGATAAGATGCTTGATCCAGCCTGCCACAGTAAACTGCCAGTTTTAGGGTTTCCTCTGTTATGCTTCTGTGCTCTCCTGATCCTGAGGTGGTGCCTCAAAGTTGTCTTTGAAAGAGAAGAGTGGAGATACTTTCATAGGCAGTGAATCTGTGTGATGGCACACAAGAAAAGTAAACTCAGCTGTGCTATAATGGGGTGGGGGAGGACCAGGGACATACAGGATGACACTGCTCAGAGACCTTGTGTTGGCCATGTGTGTAGTCCAACCGGGGCTGGGAGTGGTTATGTAGAAAGAAGGGAGACCCTGGTAGGCAGCATGACACATGTTGCTCAGGGTTAGTAGAGAAACTGCTCCTTCAAAATGTTCTGAAAAGGGTTAAAATAACAGTAAGCAAAATAAGGCATTTACCAGCAGTGATGGAGATGAGGAGACTGGAAATAAAAACATAAGCTGCTGTTGTGTAAGTGAGGACTAAACTTTCATCAGAACTAGAGATTTAGATGTAGAAGTCCAAGGTTCACCTCTGACTTCCTCCAACCCACTCCTACATCTGTGGAAACAGTTGTGGGACAGCCATCGCAGCACAGCAGAAACAGAGGAACATGGTGAATGAGAACCCTGTGTAGGTCCCATGGAATGGCCATCTAACCTAAACACCTGAGCTCACACATAGGAAAATCGTCTACAAAGTTTTAGTGCCTGGTTAATCCCACTCAGATTTCAGAAACCCCAGCTTGGAAGGGAGAAGGTGGGCAGGAGAGGGATTCAATGGTTATGTGTGTCCCTGTCTCTCCTTCTGGAGCCCCCAACATAGGAAGGACATGGAGCTGTTGGAGTGAGTCCAGAGGAGGACCACAAAGATGATCAGGGGGCTGGAGCACCTCTGCTACGAAGACAGGCTGAGAGAGTTGGGGTGGTTCAACCTGGGGAAGAGAAGGCTCTGGGGAGAACTTAGAGCAGCCTTCCAGTACCTGAAGGGGCTACGGGAAAACTGGAGAGGGACTTTTTAGGAGGCCATGGAGTGATAAGACAAAGGAGAATGGGTTCAAACTGAAGGAAGGTAGATTTAGATTGGATATCAGGAAGATCTTTCCTGTGAGGGTGATGAGACACTGGCCCAGGTTGCCCAGAGAAGCTGTGGCTGTCCCCTCCCTGGCAATGTTCAAGGCCAGGTTGGATGGGACTTTGAGCAACCTGGTCTGGTGGGAGGTGTCCCTGCCCATGGCAGGAAGGTTGGAACTGGATGATCTTTAATATTCCTTCCAACAAATCATTCTATGATTCATGTTAGTTCCATCTCTGCTGGTGAAAATATCAATGACTGATGCAGAGTTGCCACAGACCCACAGAAACTGGCACGAGCAGCATCACTGTTTCATACTTGAGGGAGAATTAGTAAGACAACAACTGTAGAAAGAGTTCCCAGTCATTGTGCATGAGGTGTGGAGTGTGACACAGTTTAATCACCCTGCTCCTGATGGGTGTATTGGTATGTAGTGGTATTGTCACAAAGAGAAGGTGATTATGAGTCTAGTCAGAAATTATGTTTAATAGTTCTTATGACATTCAGGAATTTTGTGAAAGACATGGATCTGTTGGAATGAGTCCAGAGAAGGTCCACACAAGTGATCAGAGGTCTGAAACACCTGTCCTACGAGGAAAAGCTGAGAGAATTAGGGCTGTTCAGCCTGGAGAAGAAGAGTCTCTGAGGACACCTCGTCGCCACCTTTCAACACCTAAAGGGGGGCTCTAAGAAAGATGAGGACAGGCATTCTAGCAGAGCCTGTTGTGATAGGACGAGGGGTAGTGGTTTTAAACTGAAGGAGGGGAGATTTAGGTTAGCTATAAGGAAGAAGTTTTTCACCACGAGAGTGGTGAAGCTCTGGAACGGGTTGCCCAGAGAGGTGGTGGATTGCCTGACCCTGGAAATGTTCAAGGCCAGGTTGGATGGGGCTTGGATTACCTGGTCTAGTGGAGGATGCCCCTGTGCACGGCAGCAAGGTTGGACTAGACAACTTTTAAGGATCCTTCCAAGTTGAGCTTTTCTGTAATTCTGTGATTCTGTGATTCCTTTTTTAGCCAGCTGTAGCAAAGCCAAGGAGCCTGAGGCCAGGCATGTGCTAGTTAGGTACAAATGCAATACTGCTGATAAGGAATAGGAAGGAAATCACCATGAAGACAAAGTGGACAAGGCTGGACAACACTGATTTTAAATGATCTAGAAGCCTTCATACCATGCCTCATTCCTTCTCACCGAAGGGCAGGGGCTATAGGAAGGATGTAAAAGACACTGTCAAAACGTGTTTGACACCCAAATTGCTTTAGACATTGTAAGCAACAGAGAATCCATGGATGGAGATTCTACCTCACTTAGAAGATGAGACAGAAGCTATCTGAGATACTGCTACATCTAGGGGAGATCTTTGTTCTGCAGAACTGTAATAAAATCTGACACCAATAGTTTCCTGAAACTCTAGTCCTGTGATGCAAGTCTATATTCAAATATTCTTTCCTGTTTTAAGCTTACTGAGTGATCAAGCTGATTCATATTTTATGCCATGTCTAAGGGTGTGAGAGTCCTTTGGGTAGGGATGTTGGTGCCTTATAGATTCTCTAGTAAGTGAGAGAGATACCACATTGTTTTGCGGTGTCTAAAGGGTGCCAAGATGCGTGTTCACGTGAGTTCTGTAGCAGGATTTGTTATGTAATATCAGAGGAATAAATGTCTTTGGATAACTTGCAACAGTTGAGCAAACTCCATTTATTCACTGAAGTAGTGAGGCTCATGTCTAACCATCAATGTTACCAGTTTGGCAAAAATTTCTAGGTGTATGGGTGTAAGTGTATGGGTGTAGATCATTATGAGGCATGATCTATATTTCAGCATGTCCCACCAAACATCAATGCCATGGCATCCCTTTGTAGGTCAGTATCTTGCTGCCATGATGACCTCTTGGGATACCACTGGGAAAACTCCCCATGCTTTTGCTCCAGAAGCACAAATCCTCCACCCACTCCATGCTAGCATGTAGCTACGTGAGATCTATGAGGGGTCCCATTTCTGTCCTGTGGAGGGCAGTGATGTTTGTCTCCATCACTCAATTGTGTACCTACAACATTATTCAGAACACTCAATGCTCTTCAAAGTGCAGTGTTGTAGCCCTGATTAATCATTTCAGGAAGATTCATTTTTTTGGAGGGTGATACAAACTCTATTTAAATTAGAAATCACATCCACTTTTCATGCCTGAGGATTCATAATAAGAACCACGAGAGCTCCCAGACACAAATAAGGGCACGAGTGAATTTCTCATCATGAAATTACAGCTGAGGTTATTATTCACTAGCTTTTGTTTTTATTGATCATTAATGTTGTTCTGCTTCTCTGGACAGCTTATTGGCAAGGAGCAGTTAGCATCCTATGCAGCAAACGCATGCAAGAGGCAATATAAATGTAAAATGAGTTAAGTGAGATGCTATTATTTAATGTGGACTTGCAAGCTTAAAATGTAAGGTAGGAATTTTGCTTGAAGGAAAGAAACAATAACTGACCCAAAAGGATGGATTTGTTTACCAACTGCATTATACCTCATGAGATCATTTAGGGACATGGCTTAGTGATGGACTTGGCAGTGCTGGGTTAACAGCTGGACTTGATGATCTTGTAGGTCTTTTCCAACTAAAATGATTTTGTGATTCTAAGGTTTAAATAAACATTGAGTATGATTCCTTTTTGGAAGCATTTAATGTTCTTTTCCTACCAGTGCAAATGACAGAGGAAAGGTAGTATTTATTTTTAATACTATTTATTTTAGTATAAATATAAACAAACAGTATAAATTAGTATAAATAATACTATTTGTATTATTATTATATAACAGAGATGTCCAGTGCTAACTGAGATGCCTGATGACATCCTAAAATCTCTATGGGCTATGTAGAAATAGCACAGGACTTCTGAGTGACCAACCCCTTTCTGGATCAACAGCTCAAAGGCATCTATCTTAAAGTGGATCATTCTCAGGGCTCAGCTGGCATTGTTCACCAGTGGAAGGACTTGGTAGTTTTGGGCTTGCAGTGCCCTTTGACATAGCCCATGGTACCCAAATTGTTTGCATGGGGTTGGTAGATGGAATAGAGGCTCTACAGGAGAGATGTGCCTTGCTGAAGCTGTAGCTGGAGGATTGCCTAGGGTGTCTAAAATGGCACTGAGACTTCTATTTGTGCAACTGGATGCTGCCCATGGTCTCTGTGATTATAATGGGAGCTTAGACACTAGCACACAAGTACATGCCAACACCTACCTGTGGACATCCTGAATCTGAGTGCTACCTGTGATGCCAGGTGTCTGCGAAGGCTTCAGGTTTAATTTTATTGCTGGTTTTTATAGAGACTGATCCAAAAGTGTATTAAATCATCAGGGGTCTGCTCACGTGGCTGGTTTAATTTGTTTACATTGCTTATGTGAATGCTGAAATACAAATGGTCTGACATGGGTTGAGGAGTATGTGAGGTCCAAGTTCCTGTTCATGTAGAGTGGACAGATGAACCCAGGGCAAAGTACAGTGCATGGGAAGGTATCTGAGCATATTTGTCTCATTTAACAACAATTAGATGCAAATTAGAGGAATTCTACTCTTTCACCCCCCACCTGTTTTCTCCCAATTACTTGCAAATAGCAGCTGATTCAATTAAGAGGCAGAGCTGAAAATAAACCCTTTCTCCCCTTCTTAAGCTCTATCTTGATTCCTTCAGTGTGGTACTAGAGATAAGTGAAGACCTTTCTCCTTACAACAGCCTCCTGGGTCAGCAGCGTTCACTTCATTTTGTAGAGGCAGATCTGAAGGACACAGAGAGATCAAGCAACTTTCTAAGCACCATAGAGGGAATAGGAGGTGGCACAAAGACCTGAACCTGCTCCTCAGAGGGCTGGCATTGAGTGTCAAATCAGCAGGAGGATTTTTGCTTCCTTTATAATTTGATGAGTGATGATAACAAGCTTCTCTGCATGGGCGATCAGAAATTCCTGGAGGTGGCAATGGCAGGAAAAGAGATTTCCCCTGTTTCTTCTTGATTGAAAGGAAAATCAATGTCAGTGGTATAAGCTATATAGTGATGTGGTGCTAAGCTGTAAAAAATCCATACTGTTGTTTCTTTGATCTGCCAGTTCTTTGTAAAGCCCTGAGCTGCTTGCTGTGCTCTGTGGGTGAAAGAAGTTCAAAACCTGGCACAGAGCACTCTGCCCTTTACTGTTGCATGGTGGGTGTCTAAGTCCCCTGTGTACTCCTCACCTCTTCCTGGAGGAGTCACAGCTGGAATGAGACTGGATTTTGGGTACATGCTTTCATTCAAGAGTAGAAACCTTCCTGCTCCTACCAGCAGCATACCAGACACTCCATGTGGCTGTGAGTTGAAAAATGCTACAGTCTTGGGGAAGAGTGGTTGGAAAATTGCCTGATGGGAAAGGACTTGGGAGTATTGGTCAACAGCCGGCTGAATATGAGCCAGCAGTGTGCCCAGGTAGCCAAAGAAGGCCAAGAGCATCCTCGCTTGCATCAGAAATAGCGTGACCAGCAGGAGTAGGGAAGTGTTCAAGGCCAGATTGGATGGGGCCTTGAGCAACCTGATCTAGTGGTAGGTGTCCCTGCCCATGGCAGGGGGGTTGAAACTAGATGATCTTTAAGGTCCCTTCTAACCCAAACCACTTTATGATTCCATGATTCTGATTCTATGAGTCTATGATTGAAGTGATTGTCCCCCTCTATTTGGCACTGGTGAGGCTGCATCTTGAATCCCGTGTTCAGTTTTGGGCCCTTTACTACAAGAAGGACATTGAGGTGCTGGAGCATGTCCAGAGAAGGGCAATGAAGCTGGTGAAGGGTTTAGAGCACAAGTCTTATGAGGATCAGCTGAGGGAACTGAGGTTGTTTGGTCTGGAGGAAAGAAGGCTGGGGGGAGACCTTATTGCTCTCTACAACTGCCTGAAAGGAGGTTGAAGCGAGATGTCTTCTCCCAAATAACAAGTGATAGGATGAGAGAAAATGGTCTCAAGTTGTGCCAGGGGAGGTTTAGATTGGATATTAGGAGATATTTCTTCACTGAAAGGGTTGTCAGGCCCCAGCACAGGCTGCCCAGGGAAGTGGTGAAATCACCACCCCTGGAGGTATTTAAAAGCCATGTAGATGTGGTGCTCAGGGAGTTGGGTTAGTGTTGGACTTGGCAGTGCTGGGTTAATGGTTGGACTTGATGATCTTAAAGGTCTTTTCCAACCAAAACTATTCTATGATTCTGTGTGGATATTTCACACATATCTGGAGAGCTGGAACTGTTCTAGGGATAGTCCACAGGCAGATCAGCACATAACAGAGTGACATCAAGGTAGCATTGGCTGGTGTACATGACAGATATGATACCCTAGGAGGCACTGGCAGTTCATCATTGCTGCAGGTCCAGGGGGGGTACAGAGAGCCATTCCTGGGTTCTGTGGGCAGCCATGGGCTGGCTGTGTCCCTTCTAGCAATGCCAGCCCACAACTATTGTCTGCCAGGGCGTTCACCATCAAATCCCTTTTTCTATTTGTGACTCCCTGGGTTCAAGCCATGTGTTTGAAAGCCACTTTCCCAGAGAAGGTTAACAAATACGAAGAGCCAAATGTCCTTCTGCTTGCAGGGAGGAAAAGCATGACAGCTTCTCCTTTTCTCTTCCTCGATGTTCAGTGCAAGAACAGATGTGGATGCGATGTATAATTCCTCAGGAATGCAGCTGTAAATTCATGTGAATTAATACCCACTCGTTATACGAGCTACTGGAGGGTAGAAAGGATCCCTCCAGTTGGTTTTAGCAGCCACCTGGCCTCCCTCTTTCAGTTTGTTTTCCTGGTGGTAGGATTCCTTACCACTTCTTGTGGGTGCCGTTAAAGATGAAAAGAGCATCAGGCATTTTTTGGCATGAGCTGGGTGGATGGATGCAGAAGAGCTATGGCAAGGCAGGATGTTCTTGGAGCTGGAGTTTTTCTTGGACGCCAGCCCAGGATTTTTTGGAACAGGAGCAAGTTTTACTGAAAGGTTCATGAACTTTCAAGGACTGGGCCCAGATTTCCTCTGTCAAACCTCCACAGAGCTCTACTGGGACAGGCTGGAGCATAGCACAGCTGTAACCATTCCAGGAGAAGTTCTGGCCTTGAAGAATTCAGCTTTGGTGTATTTGTCTGTCACCGATGCAGGTGAGATGGGACAGCAGCACTCTGGGGAAAGGGGCTGCAGTGCTGGGCTGTAGCTGGGAACTCTGTGCTCTACAGTGGGACTTGGGTGGGAATAACTCAACATAGAGGGCTTGCAAAGTCTGAGGTTTCATCACATTATCTTCTGGGTTTTCTCAACCATATAGTGCCAACCTTTCATCCCTTTTCCTGTTCCTCTCATTGGTTATGCTCACTACTCCTTCATGGTGATCAAGACTTGTGTCCTCTAGAGTAGAACAATTGCTTTCACACTGAACTTGGCTCTGCACTGTGGAGGATGCAAAACCAGCTGGGACCTTGTTTGAATACCCTATAATGCAGAGAGAGCAGAACCTGGTCAAATCTCATTTACATTGTTCACTAGGCAAGAGTTTTGGAGTAAAAACTACCCATGGCAAACTAGGGTTAGGTTTGAACAGTACTGCAAAATAGTTTGGGATTTAACTAATGTTCATGCATCTGTGGATTATAAGGGACTAGGGCCTGGAGGTGCCTGGGAAGCCAAATTATATGATGGTAGGGATGTGTCTAGTGAGACATGAGTCCAAAGGTCTCTGCATCACACTCTTGATGGTCATAAAGCTGCTCCAGGGCTGACTTGAAAAGACAAAGAATGATGCTGCATACAAACAAAATCTCCTTTCTTCATTCATGACTGAAAGCACATTGCTTTCACTGAACATCTCTCCATTATGGTGTCTTCCCCACATTTCCAGTTCAGGTTGCAATTCCCAGTGTGCAGCTGCATTGCCTGTCACCCTTCAGGTTTAACCTGAAAGCCAACACCTATTGCACAGAGGAACTCAAACCTCTGGAGAGGCTGCATTTCATAGAATCATAGAATTATGGAATCATAGAATCACTCTGGTTGGAAAAGACCTTCAAGATCATCGACCTCATCTATCAATCCAGGACTGCCAAGTCCACCACTAAACCATATCCCTCGAGGCCACATCCAGATGTTCTTTGAACACCTCTAGGGATGGTGACTCCACCACTTCCCTGGGCAGCCTGTTCCAATGTTTGACCACCCTTTCTGTAAAACAATTTTTTCCTAATATCCAGCCTGAACTTCCCCTGGTGCAGCTTGAGGTCATTCCCTCTTGTCCTATCACTTGTCACTTGGGAGAAGAGGCTGGTCACCGACTGGGGAAGAAGCAAGGACCATCACAGGGATTCTATCATGAGCTGATGTTCCATCAGCAGTGTACTTTAGGATCCTTAGGGACAGCTAATTGTCTCCTATAGCACAGACCTTGAGATGCCACAGGTAGTCCTGTCGTCATGGGATAATCTGCTAGTGAGGTGTTCCTCTCGACCTCCATTAGAGGTTAGCACATGCCCTGAAGCATGACCATTTCTCAGCCTTGACAAAGCTCTAGAGACTCTGTTTTAAATCATAAATAACAGAAGTCTGGATTTTCTTGTCTCTCGTGTAGAATGGGTTTCCAAAATGCCTCAGGCACTATGGTATATTGGCAGATCTGTAGCATGTTCAATTGCAGGCGAATCAATAATAGATATAGTTGTACAAGCTTTGTGATGTTTGGACATCATAGCCGAAAGTCTTGTACCAATCAGACTCGTATTACCACTTCTCTGGCTATATTTATTCCTGAATTTCTAGGGTATTTTTTTCCCATGCTCTGTTAATTGCCAAATGTAGGAAATTTAGTTACACCATTCCGGGGAATAATAATCTCACTGCTTGGTTTCCATCATATGTAATATACTTTATAATTTAGGCACATGCTGAAGTTCTTTGCCAAATTACAGTTTTTCTCAACAGAGAAAGTGCAGTTTTCTGCACTTTTGCTATAATATGCCTCCTTGCTGGTAATACTACTTTGACAAATGCATCTTTCTGCTTTCACTGATTTGATTGATTTTACACTCAAGTTCTAACACTGTTGGAAGAAATTACTCATTCTGGTAATAATTTTGATAAGCTTATCATGGAATTTTCTTCCAGTTGAGTTATATTTTTAGGCAACTCTAAATGATCTATTGTTCTAAGTTCCCCAGACCCCCACCTTACTGGAGGGCAGTGGAATTTAAATAATAATTTATACTGAGTGTGGATGTAGTTACTGAAGAGCTGGCAGTAAATATCAATCCTGCCATCCCAACCTTTTCCTTCTTGGGAATAAAGAGATTTTTCATAAGTACGTTATACCTTTCCCATGTTAACTCTGTGTTAATCATGTAAGCCATTATATTTTGAACACATGACTCAATGCCTTGCTAGGCTTGTGTCTAAATCAAAAAGCCATTTACCCAAGAAATGTGCCTTTGGGAGCGATAGCTTTTTAATTTAAATTAGGATTATCCTACTGTTTGACAGATCCCATTAAGACCATCTACTCAATCCAATCAAAGACTTTCATAACAATGTGAAATGGTAATAATAAGGCAAGGTTCTGTTTTCCTGACTCAGTCAAGGGGATATAATTAAGTGAACATCAAAACTTATTTTAAGAGTGCTGTCTAATAATGTGGCCTATTTTGCTTTTACAGACTCAGTTGATTCTATTGTCCTGTAGCTCAACATTTCAGTGTAAATGTTAGTATCTGAATTTAAAACAAAACAGTATTTTGCCAGCAGTTTTCCCAGTCACTTGTGCACTTTCTGCCTGATTCCAGCTTTTACCTTTTTATTTTTTTATTCCCTAGAGTGTTCCTTAGCACTAGATACTCCAGATAACAGTGGCATCATAAAGCCCTGCATTTTTGGGAAAGATTTGGAGTGATTTGGTTGTTCAGAGAAGTCAGTCTTTCCCCAGCTGCAGCTTGGTGGCACTCTCTATAATGTCCTCTCCAGGGTACTGAGTGCTCCAGCTCACCTGCAGCATGTGCTGGCCATGTTGATAACTTGTCCATCATCTCTGTCTTGGATATATCCCTCTTCCTGCTATATATATTCCTCCACCTATGCTTCGAACAGAGCTTTGAGCCAAATCTTACCATGTTTTTATTTTCATCCTGTTTTGGATGGTGTCATTCTTTCTTGCTCAATCAAGTCTTCTATCAAAAGCCAATAAGTATTGCAGGAGATGACTTGTCAAGGTCATCTCCTTTCAGCTTTTTTCTCCATGACTTTTTTTATCTTCACTTTCATGCCCATGTCCATGTTCATGCAGAATCTAGAGTACCACCCTGGCTGTAGTCTCTCCTCTCTGCTTGTGTGCAACAAGGCTGAGGAAGCTGGGTCTCTTTAGCTTGGAGAAAAGGAGACTGAGGGGTGGCCTCATCCATGGTTACAAATATGGAAAGGGTGAGGGTCAGGATGATAGAGCCAAGCTTTTTACAGTAATGACTAATGATAGGACAAGGGGCAATGGTTTTAAACTGGAGCATAGGAGGTTCCATGTGAATATCAGGAGAAACTTTTTCACTGTGCGAGTGACGGAGCACTGGAACAGGCTGCCCAGAGAGGTTGTGGAGTCTCCTTCACTGGAGACATTCAAACCCCGCCTGGATGCGTTCCTGTGTGATGTACTCTAGGTGACCCTGCTCTGGCAGGGGGGTTGGACTAGATGATCCTTCGAGGTCCCTTTCAACCCCTAGGATTCTGTGATTCTGTGTGATGGCTCTGTTAGTTGGCTTGGAATTATATTGCATGTAGGATAACAACCTTTCCTTGTTTTATCTTCTTAGTGGAAGTTGGATATACACCTTCAGTGTTACCAGTTATTAGTTTAGTTGGTCCTCTTTCAGAGTGAGAAGTTGTAGATATTGTCATTCACTGTTTAGACAGGTTAGCTTTTCCAAATTTTTAAATTAATATCATATAAAGCTGAAGGAGAATGTTATTTAATAAAACAATTTAATTCCATCTTTTACTGTCAGTGGTATCTTGCTTGGCATTTTTACCATGCCTCCACAGAGAAAAAAGTTATGAATCATACAAAGAAACTGTGAATATAAATCACAAATTGCAATGTATAATTTTTTGCCAAGCTGGTTTTAGGTGGGGAAAAGAGTTTGATGTCTAAACCAAGCCATGGGTTCAGTAATGTGTGCAACAGCAGTGTCATCCAAGAGCATTGAAGGAAGAGGAGAAGATGACTCCATTGCTTGCATTACCACGTGATGTCCTAGCGCCCCATGTCAAGTTAGAGGAAACCATTTGCCTTCCCTTCACGGACAAAGTGAGTGAATCCACTAAAACAATCCCCAATATTCTCTTGCCTCTGATAGTTTTTAATGGGAGAAAATGGCTCCATTCCTGATGCTTTGGCACCAGTGTAGCAATTCATGCCTTTGGTGCTGGGTTTGCAGTTCACCCCTAAGGAGGTTTTTGTTCTGCAGTGCAGCAAGCTCGTTAGTCAACAAATCAATAAAAACACCATGAAATCACCCTGGACACATCTAAGATGGACACTAACCCCCTCTTTGGCAAGCAGTAACACTTGTGAGACAGGTACACTGGCAGCTGGGTGCTTCCCAGGCACAGGGTCTGCATGAAGGGAGTGGAAGTGTTGCCCTTGGACATTTGAGGTGGTTGCGGTCACCAACCTTGCTGCTGCTGTTGCTCAGGGAGCAGAGCATGTTGAGGGGCTTGTGGGGAGCCCCAAAGGGTGATCTCAGAGCCTGCACCACAGCAGTGGCTGCAATGCTGGCAGCACATCCCCATTCTCCCCCTCACCACCTCACCTTGAGTTCCAGTGAGTTCAGGGAAAAGAGCAAGATGGGCAAAAAGGGAGGGAAACTTCACTGTTCTGAGGGCACACATGGGAAATGCCTCCATCAATGCTTCAGCTGGGGTGAAGCTTTAGAAGCATTTCATTACTGTTGATTCTGCAGAGCATTTGTTCCACTGGTTTTTCCTAGGACAGGTAGTCAGGAGGTCCTGGTCTCTACTAATGCCCTGCACTTGTCTGCTGCTTCTGCTACTTTGCTCCCATCAGCGTGGCTCTGCTCTGGCAAGATCTATCATGTATATGAGGGAGCCTATAATTTCCAGGGGGGCTTTGCAGTCCCTGATTTGAAAGGTTTGAGAGGTTTCTTAGATGGGCAGGAGAGGGCAGCAAAACATAGAGATTGAGAGAGAGAGATAGAAGGAGATCGTCTTGTAGAACTTGCAGGAATTCATTTAACAGTTTCAGGAAGGGTTTGGATTGGGATTTGGGATGGTTCAGTGCAGTGCATGGGATGTACACAAGGAGGACATGGAGCTGAGCTGTTGGAACAAGTCCAGAGGAGGGTCATGGAGATGATGAGAAGCTGGAGCACCTCTCCTATGAAGACAGGCTGAGAGAGCTGGGGTTGTTCAGCCTGGAGAAGAGAAGGCTCTGGCGAGACTTTAGAACACCTTCCAGTACCTGATGGGGCTACATGAAATTGGGAGAGGGGCTTTTTACAAGGACATGGAGTGATAGAATGATGGAAAACAGTTTCAAATTGGAAGAGAGAAGATTTAGATTGGATATGAGGAAGAAATTCTTTGCTGTGAGAGTGGTGAGACACTGGCCCAGGTTGCCCAGAGAAGTTGTGCCTGTGCCCTCTCTGGCAGTGTTCAAGGCCAGGTTGGATGGGGCTTGGAGAAACCTGGTCTGGTGGGAGGTGTCCCTGCCCATGGCAGGGAGGTTGGAACTAGATGATCTTTAATGTCTCTTCCAACCCAAACCATTCCATGATTCTATGTTATTGCAGACAAGACAAAGCCACTGGTGTGGGCAGTTTGGTGTCATTCCCACTCAGAGCAGTCCAGGGGAGAGAGGTGACCTGCACCAGGCTAAGAGGGATTCTCCTTGCTCTTTAGAGGATGGTCAGAGATATCGAAACCTTGATTACTTGCAGAGAATGGTGTGTAAGAGTCAACTGCCTCAGAAAACAACAACATTTCCAATGAGAAATGTGAATATGGGGCCTTGGAGAAGGAGGTACCTCTCTTCTTTCTTGCCCCATGATATGCAGTCTAGAGCTTCCTAATTGCTGATAAAGGTCAGAAGATAAAGGTGCAAGTTTCAAGAAAAAGAAAGACTGAGATCTTGGCAACAGTGGGAAGAAACACAGTCCATATAACAATTGGTGTGGAACAATCAAGGAGTCTTGAGGAATGCAGTTACTGTGGCAACCTGGTAATAATAGATAACAGTAGTACAGAGGTGGAAATAAAAGTGAGAACAAGGAAAGCACCTAGAAATACAAATATGTTAGTCAAAATCTGGAGTAATAAAAACCTTGTCAGAGCATTAAAACTGAAGCTATTGTAACAGCATCATTATGCTGGTGGTGTTTTATTTGGCAGAAGGATGGCCAGAGACAACTGCTCCTGCATAAAACAGCAGAGTTTTCATGTATGGTTTGTATGAAGAATATTGAGAGTTATGTGGGGAGCAATAGCCGTAAATCTGAAAGCACAGGAAAGATCAAGATGGATACCAGAGCATCCTGAAATCACACTCCACATCATTGGGGAGCACATTGGGCTATGCATATGGAAGGGGGGTTTATTGCACTGAAACAGTGGTAGAAATAAACAGGGGGATTCCCAGGGCTGTGTTCACATGAATTATAACATGGGATATAGTGTTATACACAGCCCTGCCTTTGACCTTAGCATGTTAGTCTTTAGACTCCCAGGTGGAAACTTAGGCTGCCTCTCCTGACCTTCAGAAATCAGATACCAAAGGTAAACCTTCAGCAAAGATCCTGTTCCCACCACATGGACTGTACAGATCTTCTCTAGCTCTGATTACTGGGATTTGTTTGAACTGAAAAGTAACTTGACATAAACACTCTGAGGGTAAGACTGGTGGAGATACACTGTCACCATTCACTGACCCCGTGAGGAAGTTGTTCAGAAAAAGGCTGGTCAACCTTCTGGTGTTATTCCTAGACTTCCTTCACGTTCTGCAAGGATTAATGTGAAAATTAACCTGGTTGCTGCCATGGTTTTCCATTGCATTGAACTAGGAGTCAAAAACTGCTTTCTCCGAATGTTGCTGAGAAATAGTACCTGATTTTCCAAGCAAAGAGACCAGATGATTTATTCCAAAGCAAGGGGAATGTTGTACAGTGAGGCCCTGTAGATCAGCAGGAAAAAGGGCAGTCATGGCCAGGCAGTGCACAAATTAATTGTCCTGGTGGCTGAGTGTGATTAGACACTGTCAGTGTAGCACATTAGTTTTGATGATAAATAAATGTTCCCTTCTGTGGGAAAAGCTGCCATTTTGAAAATTGCTTTTGTGGCAGAATGAAACTTTAGTGAAATGAAAAAAAAAAGCCATTGAAAACATCAGTGATTGTACAAACATGATGTGAAGTAATCAATACTATTCAGAGAAAATACGAAATATACTCATTTTCTTTCATCTCAGCATATTTTCAGATGGCCCAAGGAACTGTTACTATAATAGGCAAATATATAAACACAGTATTGAACGGACTGTAACATAAAATTAGGGTGAAATAAAACAGAGTAAGAAACCTCTCATCTTTACTGAAACAAAACGTTTCAACATCAGAGTGAAATGAGAAAGTCAAAACAATCTGTTTGTCCAATTTTCCCCACAGAAATTGCACCAAAATCAACATGTTTTAGCACAGTGTCTCCATTTCCACAAAATGTCCTTTACAGGTGGAAAATTATAGTGTAGCAAATGTTTCCAGTTTCCTCTGAAGATGACATAGCTGAAGAGTGGCATCTTTGAGTCCAACAACTTGGGTTGGACAACTTAGGAAGGGGAGTCCAGTTGCAAACTGGAGCATAGGAGGTTCCATGTGAATATAAGGAAAAACTTTTTCACTGTGAGAGTGACGGAGCACTGGAACAGGCTGCCCAAAGAGGTTGTGGCGTCTTCTTCTCTGGAGACATTTAAACCCCTCCTGGATGCGTTCCTGTGTGATGGACTCTAGGTGACCCTGCTCTGGCAGGGGGGTTGGACTGGATGATCCTTCGAGGTCCCTTCCAACCCCTAGGATTCTGTGATTCTGTGAGTCACAGCAGCTTTTCCAGCTCAGCTGCCCATGATGCTTATCCTGCCCCTTGGGATCAAGGATCTTCATGAACAGCTTTTCCCTCACTTAGCAGCAAAGGTGATGAAACACCAAAGGTATTCTCTGATTTATCAGGCTTGGTGGAGTCTTCGTGGAGTCTTGCTTTGCCTGACTGATCTTTCCAACATGTAATGTCTTTTTTTTTCCTGTGCTTTAGGAATCTGCAGTGCCAGAATTCATTCAAAGGAGGAACAAGTTCAGTAAAGCGAGGAGTTTCTGCCCTGGTTGATATTGTTTTCCTGACACACTCATTTGTAATTCAGCTAACATACTCTTCTGCAGCATTTGCAAGCAGGGAGGGAAGGACTGCCATTTCAGCAACAGTAATATGTAAGTGCTATCATTATTAATAACAATCTGTATTTCAATACTGCTTGGAGGCCTCAAATAAGATTAGTGGCTCATTATGTTAAGCTTATATGTAAATACACAGACACGGAGTGTTTTATAAAGTAGCCCTTATCTAGACCAGCAAGGCGAAATAAGGGAGAGCGAGAGGAATTTTTATGACTTTCAATT
The DNA here is from genome assembly GCA_013398125.1 of Aegotheles bennettii. Classification (NCBI taxonomy): domain Eukaryota; kingdom Metazoa; phylum Chordata; class Aves; order Caprimulgiformes; family Aegothelidae; genus Aegotheles; species Aegotheles bennettii. The sequence goes on from VZRW01010302.1 coordinate 48,533, forward strand.
TATAGAAAGGGAAAAATTTATATTAGGTTTGATTATAAATAAAACTGGCCAAAAGGGACAACTAAATTTTGGCTCTTTCAGGCCAAGGTGATCAGCTGTCTTATGAGAGTTTGGTGTTTTACAGAGGGTTTCAAGAATATCACCTTAGGATAATGTTAACCCCCCCCCCAACCTTAACACTGAAAGCAACTAGAGAACAAGCTATTTGAGATGTTATTCATATGGACTTCCTACTGAAATGGTTAAATGTTGTCTCAGGAGCCCATTTCTGGGGTACCATTGCCTCTGGATATCTCTAAGGTGAAATCACAGAAGTCTGTTTGCTTTTACAGAATAGCAAAAGAAAAAAACATTAATACAGCAAACAAGGAAGGACTAGTGTTCAGTGTCTTTTTTTTTTAACTCTAGCACAAAATTATTCAGAATAACTTGTGTGCATTCTCCTCCAACCATAGCCAGTGTGAGCCCAAACCAGCCTAAAGTGTTTGAAATTTCTGCGAGGAATAGTCCCATCAGTTAAATTCTTGCAAGTCCAGTCTGAGATAGTCAGGGTCTCTGCATGTCTTGTGTGTGCAGGACAAAATGGTGTAAAAAAACCACCCTGAAAAACAAACCCATCCTCACGTTCTCACTTGTTCAACTCATGCTGTGCCACTGCATGCATTGAGAGGTTCAATTTACACATGGACTTTTTGGAGTAAGGTTTGTGTCTGTGGCTGCCTGAGAATATAATATCAAATTCTTTCTTGTATTCCTGCCTCTTAGTCCTTTGTGTCTTTGGCCATGATGCTGGAGGCTACCTGAAATAAAGTCCTTTGGTAGTAGGGGAATTTTGTACACCTGTACCTCTCCTTACCACGCAACTTCTTGGTAATTGTGTTATTTTGGTTCCTTTGCTCTGGGAAATGTGAGTTCTCTGTCCTAGAAAAATCACCTAAGCACAAGCTGCTCTGGCCTCAGAGGACACTGCTAGTTTTCCCTGATGGCCTCCTTTGCTTTGTGTCCCAGCATGTCTGGTTTTTATGTGACATGAGGACTTGATCTGGAAAGGAGAAGTTACGCTAAAAGTGAAGTCACTATAAATCTGTGTAAAAAGACAGTCCACTCTATCACAAGGATAAATCAGCCCTGTTGTTCCAGAAAGGCATTAGATGGCCAGGTGAGATGTTTAAGGATAGAGGGCAGGTGAGAGTCAGTGACTGTCTTTGATAGCATTCATTAGAACCATGTTTTCTGGAAAAATCAATCTCTCTCCAGCTTTCTGTTCACTTCAGGAGAAACAGTGTCCCAGTGACTCTGCAAGCAGGAAGAGGCAGGCACCAGTTACTTTACAATTCTTTTCTACATTCCTATTTGGAACATGTTTTATCTTGACCAAAATAACAACATCACCACTGCCTCCCTGCTCCTCCAACAGCAGAAAGTGCAAACTGAAATGGCCAATTCCTGGCTGCTTTTCCACTCTGTTAAGTTTGCGTAGATCTCAGGTTTAAAGCTCCAGGCAATCAGAGCCCCGAGACAGGCAGGAGACAGATGGAGGTGAGTCTGCAGAGGTCAGCTGCTGACAACGGGGTTTGCACGTGTCGAGGTGATGTTGCATTGATCCACTCTCCCTTTGACAGACTCTTGTGCTGTTGAAGGCTGCAGACCTGCCCCTAGCTCAAGGAATGTCATTTAGCTGCACTTATTTAACTTACTGAGCCCTACCAGGTGCTTTGACAGCCAGACCCCTTCATTTCCAGTGTCTGCAAACACGTGGCAGAACTGGCAATAACATCCCCTCCGTGGTCTTCCATAAAGGGTGGGTGTGAGGAGTTGTTTATCAGTTTTGACAGTGTCTTAATTTCTATGTCATTTCTGGCATCAAAGACTGCTCAGGGCTTTTTAGTGAGAGGCAGAACTGAGGAGGGGCTGGAGCTGAGCTGCTACTGTGGGAAAAGAGGAGCAAGAAGAGCACAATGGGTTGAAGATTTCTGATGGAAAGCTCTAGAGGGCTGGACCTGTTGCCTCACCAGAGCAGTGAGAGATTGGGATCAATACATGAAACTTAACAAGGACAAATGGCAGATTCTGCACCTGGGATGGGGCGACCCTGGTGATATGGACAGACTGGGGAACGAGTGGCTGGAGAGCAGCACAGCTGAGAGGGACCTGGGGAGTCCTGGTTGATGGCAAACTGAACAGTGTGCCCTGGCAGCCAGGGGGGCCAACCCTGTCCTGAGGTGCATCAAGCACAGCGTGGCCCAGCTGGTCAAGGGAGGGGATTGTCCCACTCTACTCTGCACTGGTGCGGCCTCATCTCGAGTACTGGGTGCAGTTTGGGGCTCTGCAGTTCAAACAGGACATTAAACTGCTGGAGAACATCCAGAGGAGGGTACGGGGATGGTGAAGGGCCTAGAAGAGATGAACTATGAGGAGCAGCTGAGGTCACTTGGGTTGTTCAGCCTGGAGAAGAGGAGGCTGAGGGGTGACCTCATTGCAGTCTGTGGCTTCCTCACAAGGGGAAGAGAAGGGACAGGGACCGATCTCTTCACTCCTGTGACCAATGACAGGACTTGGGGTAACCGCAGGAGCTGAATCAGGGGAGGGTTGTGTTGTATATCAGGAAAAGGTTTTTCACCCAGAGGGTGGTTGAGCACTGTCACAGGCTCCCCAGGGCAGTGATCACAGCACCAAGCCTGCCTGAGCTCAAACAGTGTTTGGATGATGCTCTCAGGCACATGGTGTGACTGCTGGGGTGTCCTGCACAGGGACAGGGGTTGGACTGGTGATCCTGGAGGGTCCCTTACAATTTGGCATGTTCTATGGTTCTATGATACTCTGGGGAACTGCCACTGCTCCGAGTCCTCTCTCAATGGTAGCAGACACCCTGTTTTCCACATCAAAAGAGGCACCAGAACTGTGGTGGTCGCAGGTGGTGTGTGGGGACACACACCCTTGTTCGGCTGTGATGAAGGTGAGGACATGGAGAAGAAAAACAGGAGCTTGGAAGGCAGAGGAAGACAAAGTTGCCACAACTCCTATTACTCCTCTTGCCTTTGATAAACTCTCAAAAGCCATGATTTTGATCTGTACCCAGAAAATGAAGCCAAATTGTTCACATCTTCCAAAAACATACTTTAAAGGATTCAAAACTTTTGGGCTGTCAAGGAGTGTTGGAGGCTTACAGGAAAAAGGAATCAAACTACGACAGCTTAGGTGGTTCATCCTGGTCCTGTGATGAAGGCAAATGTTCTTGAACTGTTCATAAAATGATGATTCTTCAAAGCAACCAAAAGGCAGGATGCTGCTAAGTCAGTTTGGTTTATTTTTTTTTTTAATTTTATTTTTTAATTTTATTTTTTTTGGCAAAAACAAGGAAATATCATGCTAAAAATCCAGCAAAATCCAGATTTCATTCTGATGTTTCTTCTCCATCAAATGAGTGCTGATATTTTGTTTTCTTCTGGGCTTCAGGGATCAGTGCAGAAAGCAAAATTAATTTAACTAACTGGGACAAAATAACAAGTTTATTCCTTAACAAATAAAACAAAATATTCAAGCTTATGGCTAGTAGCAATGGTTCAAGAGGGCTTGAATCCTGGCATGGTCTCTGGAGACAAAACTTTTCTGAAGAAACAAAAAATAGCAACAGGCAAGAATTTCCTCTCTACAGAGAAAAAACACTCAATCACTTTTAGTAGATAAAATGTTTTTTTAACTCCTATGGCATTTCACAATTGATGAATGTTTCCAAAATAGAGATAGTTAAAATATTATCTCTTTCCCACAAGTCTTTTTGGCTTATATTCTGGCTTTGTTACTGTTGTGACCCAGTCAGTTTGAATTTATAATCTCACCTCTCCACCATCCAGGTTGAGCTGACTAATTAACGTGGCTGCCATGTGTAATTGCAGTAATGAATATCTTGTACCTCCACCTTGTGTTTTGATGTATTTTGCTATCATTTTGAACCAGAGATCCAAAAGAAGGTAAATATTCTCATGTTAGTCAATGTTTTCATTCAGCTGAAGAGCAGGCATAAATGATCTCAGGTTATCCTAGCTCTGTTAATTAAAACCTAGCTCTGTTAATTAATGATGCAGAATGCTTTTATACCAGGTCACCTCTCCAAAATTATTTGTGATTATTAAAGACCAGATGATGGTTCTACAAGTAGGAATATGATCAGAAAAGACTTGACCAGAAATTTACTCTATTTTCCCCTTAATTTTTCTTCAAGGAAATGGACACAAACCCAGGGTTTTCTCTCAATATTTCTCTGAAGTAATAACTCCAATGTTATAGTACAAAGAAAAGTTACAAAATGCATTTTGGTGCTAAAACTCAGCACCAATACCTGGAGAATCATGTTTCCTCCAAGAAACTAGTTTCAGCTACATGAAACAGAGAGTTTTTCCCAAATTCACAGCAAATAAAGACACCAAAAGAAAGACTCTTCATCAGCAATAAATTGTGTGAAAGAACCCTCTGGCACAAGGATTTCAGCTTAGATTCCCAGCAAGTGACACTGTGCCTTGCCCACCTTATTTCATATATTATACTTCAGATCATTTCAAATTCTTTTGGAAATGTTGAACTTGTGGGGAAAAAAGCATCATAGGGATGCCAAAAAGAAAAATGTATCCTCCATATCTAAATGAAAGAGCCTTTTTTTCTTAACTACAAGAGGGGGAAGTTTGGCAGGGACCCCAGACATCAGTCTGAGTGTTAAGTTGCTAATGAGAAAAAAATGTGTAGACCAATGATGTACACCTACATAATCTGGCAGTCCAGGTGATATATGGAGAAAGAGAAAGAGAAAAAGGAAAAGGAAAAAAAAAGGAAAAGGATGCAGCCAACTGAGTGCTATGAAAGCATTTAATCTGCCAGTCCTGGATGTATTTCTATAGTATAAGATACCACCACGTAGCTTTGCAAATTTGTCTCGTTTCCAGTGGAGATGCTGGGTCTTTATTGACTGTGAACTGTTTTTCCTTAATGCTAAAGGAAAGACATCCAGGTCAAGAGGTAAGAGAAACAGACATCCGGGGGAAACAAGCTTTTGTGTTGTAAAGCTGTTATGCAGTAGCAAGCTCACATCTGCTGTCATTACTCATGGAGGAAGCCCTTAATGCGTAAGCTGTGTTACTTTACTCATTTTTGAATTGATCTTACTGTCATACTGACCACCAGCAGTATTTCACCACTGCTTTCAACTTCTGGTCCTCACCTGAACACTGTTACTGGCGACACTCAGCAGAATGCCTGCCTTATTTCTCCATCAGTCTCTTCCATCTTTTCCACCTTTTCCATGCTGACCACAGCCTCTACAAGCTTGGGCTAGCCATCAGACTCAGTAATCTGTATGGGTCCCTTTCAACTTGAGATATTCTATGATCTAAGGTGCCTTTGCTTTTCTGATATGCAGTGTGCTTTCTTAATGTCTTCAAAGATCATGTATTGTGCTTCTGATTTCCCATCAGTGAAGCTATGATGGAGAAAGACTTACAGACTGAAGCTGCATTCTTTTTCCTTTCTATCTTTTCTTCCCTGAGTGGCTCTTAGGCTTGTTTTCAGGCAGGGGTTGAGATTCAGTGGTAGCAACTCACAGTTATCTAAATAAGGTTATACTGGAGAAAAATAAAGGATGGGAGATTTTGGCATGTGAGGACAGGCTGAGAGGGCTGAGACTGTGTATTTATACCTGATGTGAGGAGGTAAAGAAGACAATGCCAGATGCTTCTTAGTGGTGTCCAATGTCAGGACAAGACACAGCAGGCAGAAACTGAAGTACAGGAAATTCCATTTAAGTATAAGAACATTTTTGTTTTGTTTTGCTTTGTTTTTATTGTAAGGGTGGTCAAATAGTGGAACTGTTAGCCCAGAGAGGTCATGTGTCTCCCTCCTTGGAGATATTCAAAACTCAGCTAAGTGCACTCCTCTAGCTGACCCTGTTTTGATCAGAGGATTGGAGTAGGCATTTTCCCTGCTAACATCAGTTAATTCTGTGATCTTCCCATCAAGACATCCCAAATTATCTTAGAGCAGAGCCTCTTTATATGTTAAGATTAAAGCAGGTAAATGAAAATATGAAGATGGTTATAACTAAGGCTTCATCTAATACTCCTTAATTTCTAAAAGCTTTTTTGTTTTCTCTTCTTCTTGCTTAATTAGACGTGGGTTAGGACTATAGTAATATACAATACTCTTGGTATTCCCTTGCGTACAGTGAATACCAGGTACTTCATCCTCAGACACAAATGATTTAAGGGCTTTTCCCTCATTAAATCCATGGCAGCTTCACCCTTTCAGCTCCTGAAACACTCTTCTTCTGGAGTCACTGTTGAATCAGTACCACTGTGTGTAAGCATGGGCATTGCCTATGGGTGAGACTTCATTTTGGAAGAGACCTGAAAAAGATTTTGAAGTCTTTTTGTAAATGCTGTCATGTCAACAATGATTTCTGGTCAAATTCCAGTAAGACTCTGTTCGAAACTAAAAAAGCAAATAAACACTAAATCCCACAGCTGGGTGGTATTTCCTTCCTTGTCTTCAAGCCTGTGTATGCAGGTTCTTCTGTAAGTATCTATGCATATTCTTGTATAAGTGTCCAGAAAGCTAAGACTTCTCTTTAATTGGAGGTGATTGTGTTTTAGTGAGTGATTTAATTTTAAAATAGGTAAAATTTAAGAACTAGAGACAGGATCACTGCTTCTATATCTGTTGTTAATAATCCTTGCATTCATCATCACAGTGTTGTGACAACACGTGAAGAACGAAGGACTGCTGTTCACCACCTATTCCTCTTCCTTTCCCTTCTTTTGATGACCTGAATTAATTTACTTGTGACTACAGTATTTTTCCCAGATAAATTTGGAGTGTAAGTCTCTTTCCATCACTGTTGGTAAATGTACTGCTATTGCTGGACATGAATTGCATCATACAGCTACTTTCAGGGAATTCTAGAGTCAATAATCATCCATCATCCTGGCAAAGTCTCAGCCCTTACATCTCTGTTAGCTACAGCTATTGCAGCTCTGTAGTAGAAAAATGGGCTTGCTGAGGAGGTCTGATCTATTTTTCTAAGGACCTTAACGATGATGATGAGAATATAAAAGCAGAACCAGTGTTTGTGATACCAGGAATGAGCAGAAAGCACTGGTGGGAGTTGGTCTCATCAGATTTTTTTCAGTGGGAATGTGGGATGCTATCAATACAAATGGGCCAGAGATTCTGCTAGAACTTTAAAATTAGTATCAAGCACAGCTCCTGGCAGTTGCTCCATCGAGTGATGAATATGTCACTGTGACAATGCAATTGCAGAGTCCTCCCTCCACTTGGAATAGAAGAGGAGCTACAGTGAAATGGTCACTTAGAGTCCTGTTACCACTTGGAAGAGATGAGGACCCACAATGGTTTCAAGCTGCTCAAGCAAGAAACCGGTGGTCTGACTTGGGCTTATTTTCTGGCTGTTCATAAGGTAGATCTATTTGTCATAGAAAGTGATGAACTGGTGAAATGAGAAACTGATGATGTCTTTGCAGAGAGCAGAGAAAAGTGAGGAGCAAAACACCTTTCCTGTGTCCTATCCTTCCACTGATACCAGCTGCTTCCCATAGGACTGGTATGCTTGAGGCACTCAACCATCAAGCATGTTAGTTTCTTGGATTTTCTGTTATTACATATATAGGGCATGCCAACAGTGACTTGGGTCCTATCTTCAGGTAGGGAAGTTCCTAAAATCAGCATAATCACCAAAGCATATGATGGGAAGGTATATCAGAAAAGAACCATTTTCTCTATGTCCAACCTGTCCTTATACTCTTTAACTACCTTGTGCTTGCCATACCTTGGGTTAGGACACCAGGAGCTCTGGTCTGGGCTTGAACAGATGTTCTTGAGTCCTTCCAATGCTGTAAACAAATGGCCAAGTACTGTGAATCAAATGTGCAAGGTTTGTATTGTGTGTGAGTGACATCTTGACCCCTCCTGCTTCCAAGAGGGACTTTATTTCCTCCAACATCGCCTCTTCTCTGATAGGAATTCATGTAAAAATCCTCCCCAAACGCAAAGTAATTTTAAAGTTCACAGTCTCTGGAGCAACGGCAATGAACAATCAGTAAGTTGAAATCTTCCTCAAATGATATTCATCTAGTATCTAGTCTTTGAAGAGTTGGAAATATAGCAGGGTGTGTTCAACACTTTTATAGAATCATAGAATGGTTTGGGTTGGAGGGGACCTCAAAGATCACCCAGTCGCACTCCCCCTGCCCCTCTGATCATCCTTGTGGTCCTCCTCTGGACTCGCTCCAACAGTTACATGTCCTTCTTAAGTTGTGGACTATTTTAATAAATATTAGTTATTAAATATTAACCATGCTTAGCACAAATGTCAGACATTTGCAGAATTCTTCTCTTAAGAAATTATTCCCAACTTTAAATTCCAACAGAAATGGAAAAATTTGGAGACGAGATAGATATTTCCTTTCATGAAAATGATGTTACTGGCAGTCCTTAAAGATGGGATCAAGGGATTTAATAAATACAATTTACTTTTTATTACTGCTCAGAACTGGAGCTTCTTTGGAGTGAAGTAGGTATGTGCTGTGGGAAAGTGCTACCATAAATCTCTCCCCATCAAATGAATCTGTCCCAGAAAGGTATTTTAGAGCAGTGTTTTGAAATGGGAAGGGTGAATCTAAGCAATGATTTGCAGGAACTGTGTGTGTCTCTGCCCCTTTGTTTCTTTAATCCGGTCAATCACATCTGATTCCTCTGTCTCAGGAGGAGTTGTCCAGCCAAATTGTCTGAGAACTACTCTCTCTGATATCTTTCTAAAGGAAATTGATTAATTAACACATTTATTGAGTGTTGCTCCCAGGCTACAATGAGTCTTTGTTGTGCAGAGGGAAGATAGGCCCCGTTCCAAGTCATTCCTTCCAAGCACCATCTGTAAATTTTTACCGTGTTAGCTAAAGGCTGCAATTCTCATGCAGTCAAGAGTAACTTTTTCTTTCTTCATTCTCTATTAAAAGGTAATTTTTTGCTATTTGTAAAACAGAAGATCGTCTAGAAAATCACAGTTACTAAACCGAACACCCTGGGAAGAGATGCCTCAAAGGAAATTTAGGTTAGCCAAAACCAGTGTCAGGATTTCACAGAATCATCAAATGGTTTGGGTTGGAAGGGACCTTAAAGATCATCTGGTTCCAAAACCCCTGCCATGGGCAGGGATACCTTCCACTAGACCAGGTTGCTCCAAGCCCCATCCAACTTGACCTTCAACACTGCCAATGGGGTTGTGAGCCACCTGGTCTAGTGGGAGGTGTCCCTGTCCATGGCAGAGGGATTGGAACTGGATGGTCTTTAAGGACGGTTCCAACTCAAACCATTTGATGATTCTTTGATTCTTCAAGAATAAAGCAGGAGAGATCAAGGACATTTTCATTGTCTTGTGTCCTTGCCATAGCCTAGAGTACCTGGACTGTAAATCCTAGGAGGTGAAGAGTTACTCCATTTCGCTGTGGTATTCTGAAATTTGTATCTTGATTAAATATATTTGAAAAGGAAGAGAAAGGGAAAGTAATTTTTTAATGTCAACAGCAGTTTAACCCCAATTTGTTACGATGTTTTAGAAAATCCCTTCAAAGTATTTTTGCTGGAAGTGGGACTTCTCCCTTTGACTATCCAGCTAACAAATTCTTAGGACATCTCTTCCTGAGATGCTGAAATGAAGTACTGGTCTCTTGACAGTGAGAAAATCCAGAGTGAGAAAAGACTGACAGAAGCATGAGCTGCAGGGGATAACATGACACTGGCAGCATTTGTCCCTTTCTGGGCTGCAGCCTGACTATACCCTTCTGATTTCTGAATTTTTCCTGAAACAAAAAACACACACCTGTCTGTAGGCATCTTGTTAAAAATCTCCAGATTGGCACTGATACCAGACAACAAAATCTGTTTTAAGCAGAATCTCGTGAGGACTGACTTATTTGCAAAGCTCAGGCAGTGTGATGGATTGGTGCTCTGAATATTAGTTGTACCAAGAGAGTAAACAGATACCAAGGCTTAGGGTGTGGAGAAAAATGTCTTAGATGGATACTCCCCATGGTTTTATAATCTCATTCAGATGGTTGTTTCATGATTTATCACCACTCTTTTTAGAAGGATATCCAACTTTGATTAAGGGGGTCAAACAGTTGAGAGTTTTTGTTCATCCTATTGTAATAATCTCCAATAGTTAATTGTCCCCTGTTAAAATAAGTGTCTCATTTCCATTTCAAACTGCAGACTTTCAGATTGAAACTAATATCTAGATCTTTGTATGATTAAGAATATTCCTCCAGCAGAAAGCTTCTGGCAGGGCAAAGAGTTGTGGACCATGATAAAGTCTCCTTTTCCAAAAGAAAAATGAAGTTAAGTCTTGTCCCTTGTCTTGCCTTAAGTGCCTTCACTAATGGCAGAAGGGTTTGCAAAGAGTTACAATATCACAGCTGTAGACTGGAAGGAAGTTGGACAATGATGGCAAATGAATGGGCTGATGCCAATTTAACTGAGATGAGAACGTGGTCTTTGGGCTTAGTCACCAACATGCAGACAAGTAGTCTGGGGAGATGGCTTTCCCCTCTGTGCAGTAAGTTTGGAAAATGAACACAATTCCTATTTTGAGAAGTTTTACTTGTATAGGCACAGAATCTAACAGATTTGTCTGTTAGATAGTTCCAGATTTGTGTCTCTTTCTTTGTTATGGCATAGAAATAGGACATACATGCAGAGAGGTTTAAAGGTGTGCCTTAGGAAATGGGAATCCTTCCCATTCTAAAAAGAGATAGAGAACTTTGTACTGAACAAAGCAACTAATAAGCAATGAAATTTCTCTTGCCCTAAATGCTGCTGCAGTTCTGCAGTTGAGCAATTGGAGAGCTCATAGGCTGTCAAAAAGAATATTCAGTTTTATGGTCTTCGTGCCTCATCCCTAATATATTCATTGCTGCCTTTGAGATAATGACGTGTTCTGATTACCCCTGTAGGCAATGTACCTTGTACAAGGAGGGGACAGCAGGCACCACCTCAGAGCTAAGCTGCCTGGCTGTGTAGCAATCAGCTCGTGAAAGCTGAATCCAATGAATGGCTTCCTTCAGACGGCTCAGAATCAGGTAGGAATGTAATTGAACAAGAGTAATAATGTACTTATTGATCCCTTCAAGGTCTCCAATTTCCTTGAAGGCAAAGGAAGCAATGAGCCTCGAGGAGCAATAATGTACCTGCAGTACAGAAATAATGGAGCTCCCAGCTCTGAAATGTTTGATTCCTGCTACTTCTGGAAATCTACTCCCTTTGCATGGGATGACAGCCAGAGAGACAAGCCAGGCTGCATGTAATCAAAGATTAGCACTTGCAGCCCCTGTGTGCAAGGGCTTGTGGGTTTATGGGCTACGCGCTTGAAGGATGGGAAGTGGCCACTTTGAATTGTGGTCAGGAACATGATGAGGTCAGAGTGAGATGGTTACACTCATGTGAAAAATCAGTGGCTGTAAAAGCCACCTACAAAGTGCTGCAGCTGGTGTGAAGTGATTGCACTTTGAAATGCAAAGTGATTCCAGACACTTCACTTGTTTCCTGGCTGCTTCCAGTTACATAGTTCTTTAATATAGCCATCACCATACACTGTGGCTCTTATTTAGCAATTCTGGTCAAACGATGTTTGGATATTTGATGAACAGTGAATAAAGACAGCCATCCTCCTTCCCTCACAGACATGGTTACAGAAAAAGCACTTTTACTTCTCAGCTCTTTGTTTATGACTTCTCAAATGGTTGCTCCTGGATTTGATTTCGTGTCACAAGTGGTGACAGTAAACAGAGGATATCCTAAAGATCAGAGAATGGACAAGATGAAGTAGAAATGGGACTGGCTTTCTAACCCTTGGCTTTTAAAAAGCTTCCTGTAAAACAGTGTCACCTAGCACATCACTAATGTCTATATGTCTAGTCCCTATCACCTTAGCTGGAAAGTTTACTCTGTTAGGGATCATCTTTTCTCTTGGGTTTCTTCAGTGTCTAGCCTCTTGTCTGTTCTCAGAGCAATGAGTTGCTCCTAAGAAAGGTAATTTTCTGCTTCTGCCCAATGTGATACCATCTGAACATCCTCTGTATGAAAAAAAAACCTTCAACAGTCAATCCTTTAGGACTGCATGAATTTCTTTGGCATAAGCCTTAGAGAGAAATTCTCCATCCTCTCTCTTGGATGAGACTTGGGTGATAGCAGGCAGGCTGCAGTGATGTTAAATTGATGATGTCTATCTCTTCATTGATCCTGTGATTGATCAAGTCTTAAATGTGAGAAGGGATGTCACACAGCTATTGCAAAGCAGTTGCTCAGCTACTGACATGAGGCTGCTGGGTTGGCCATAGCCTGTCATCTGCATTAAGAACACCCATCACCCAGCAAGGCTCTGTGACGTGTTGTCATCTGTCCTAGCCATATAAATCATTAAATTTATCTACTCACACACTATAAAAATAGAAAATAGAGAATAACAAACCAATTAGAGTCTTCTGAGCCATGACCTTCACTTCTGCTTTATAGCTCAAGGATCATCTGGTCCAACCTTTCTTGACAAAAACAGTCTAGAAAACATGGTCCATCACCCTGTCCAGCTGAACATTAAGTGTCCCATGTTGGGGAATCCACCACTTCCCTGGGGAGATTATTCCAATGCCTGATTGTTCTCACTGTGAAAAATGTTCCTCTTGTGTTCAACTGGATCTTCAGGCACGAGCCAAGTCACCACCCTTCACTGGCCACAGGCAGTAATGCTGAAAGCTGTGAGAAACATTAGGTGTTGGCCTCTGATTCAGCTTCTAAATTTCCTGTGCCTGCCAGCAACGCTGGAGGTGTTGTCTGTGATCCCTGTCTTAGACACCATGAGATTCAAGAACTGAGAGCTGCGTGGAGCAGCCCTGGAGGAGAAGGTGAGGAAAAATGCCCAGGGAGTTTACTTTGGAGCAGTGACACTAAATCTAAAATAATCAAATCATGTGAGGTTTTCAAGGCATTAAACACCACATTCAACCTAAGAAAAAATATATATGCTCCTCTGCAACTTAAACAGGAAAGTGATATAGAAATATAGCTGGAGGATGATGATAACTTCCTTCATTTGCCAAATGAACAGTATAAAATAAAAAGCCAAACAGTTCTGCTGCAATCTGGTATTTATGTTTTTGTTTGTTTGTGGGGTTTTTTTGGTGTTTTTTTTTTCTTTTCAGATTTCAGAATGAAAGATATTAGCATTGCAGTGGAGATGGTCCTAATAAGCTTCCACCCTGATTCCTTCTGACTCCTTAACACACTGCAGCAGACACACCGCTTGAAGCCATGAATTCAACACAGAAGGGAGATCTGAGGGTATCCAGGATAATGAAAACAAGATGGGAAAAAAGAGAGGATTATTGCTACATGCATTTATATTTGTAACAATGAACATATTGGGCTGTTGCCTTGGCATTTATTTATGAATTTATTTACATTTTTTTTCCTTGAAGCCAACTGGATTTTTATGAGACTAACTAAACTACTTGAGGTCATTTTGGAGTTGTAATGCTTCCTTAGTTAAAAATAAGGACTCTTCAGGAAACTGAAAAAATACACAGTTTTCCCAACAGTGATTAGTTTTTGAGTTTTTTTGTTGTTGCAGGTTTTTTTTCCTCTTGCCTGATATTGACATTTCAATTTATGCTAATTTATATCACTTGAAAAGCCCAAATAAAACACTTGGGAGGAACTGAAGAGGGGGTAAGTGTAAGGAAATTAAAATTATGAAGTTGATATCTGTGCTAAGATAGCACTTGAGACACAAAGCATTTGCAATCACTGTAGCATGCATCTAGTCTGTATGATACTTAATTAGTTTTTCAACAAGTGGTATGAATTCCTTTGAAAATTTGTGGACCTTTGTTTACTGCCAACCAGCCTCCTCATGTCCACACAATAAATAATCATGGAGCTGGGGCCATCTGGAAACCTGAAAACAGGATATTTTTCAAGTCTTGATAAAGAAGGTTTAAAAAAAATAGAAATGCAAGAAGGTATCAAAACTTGCTCCCTTTTTACCAGTTATTCTGGATAGAAAGAACTGTGGGATGTGTCTTCAGATGGCTGGTTTGATCCACTGAAGTTTCTTTCCTATGGTACCAATAGAAAGTTTATATCAATGGGCACATGAGGGAAGTGATTTCCTGATTGTTGAGGGCACCATAAATGCTCTGAAATTGGGTCTGAAGAAGAGAAGTGACCGTGGATGATAATTTTGAAAGAAATCACAGTCCCTGGAGCCAAAACTCTTGAGAAGAACTAGTTTGAGGTATTGCTAATGAGACACGAAGAATAAAGATACAATACTAGTTAAGTTCAGGCTGGCAGGTGCCCATCCAAAATTTGTTCCAGCATGTGGTAATCTAATGGTTAGAGAAGATTGGGATGAATGTCTATTGCCAAAATTTCCTTGCCATCAGTGTTAATTCAAACACTGAAACAGGATGTGCAGAAAGACTGTAGAGATAATATATAAATTTATAAAACAGTCTCAAAGTCCTTTTTTGAGCAGAGATGGGGACAAGAGGATTTCTTGAGACTTGACTTTAATTTTGCTGTGATTCTGGCAACTGTGTGCGCACTTCTTAATGGAAGATGCAGTGCAGAAGGTGCAGGGAAGAACAGCAAGGATGACAAGAAACATTGAGTCATAAAAGAAAGCTTTTGTAGGTCAACTGTGACCTACTCTTGTCCTAAAGTTGTTCAAAAATCATTCCTAAACACAAACCTTACACACCATGATGAGTAATACTCGTGTACTGTGCAGTTGTTTGTATTTAGTGTGCTTGTAGAGATACAAGGATACAGATACAGATTCAAGGATGTATCAACCATAAGGATCAAGAGGAGGTGCACTTCACACTGGAAGACATACGTAGCTGTGGAAGGTGATAAAGAGATAAAGCAAGGCTGGAGGGGAAAGCTAAATGTGTTCAAATGGCTGAGAGAGCCTGGTTCTGAGGACAGTGGTCTACAAGGATGTATCCTCCATGGTGAGGGATACAGAAGGAAAGAGTCTTTGTCAAGTTGACTAACAGAGAAATACACAATAAATCAGGTGAATAAAGGGGCAGAGGGAGAGATCTCAATGTTTGTACATTAAAAAATACTTTTCTTTCATTTCTTCATGTAGATTTTCAATGAAAATTTTTTAATGTCTTGCCACAGGTCGGTGAGAATGCCAGAAGTCTGAGTGGAGTAAAACAGCAGTGGCTGAATTAAAAGGGGAGGGGGGGAGAAATCCATCAAAAGTCGTTAAATGTAGAGATCATGGCTCTATCAGAGGAAGTCCTTAATGCTAGAAAATTATCACTGTGTGCTGGCCCTGAGCCAAATAACTGCTCTCAAATTATACTAGGTCTTGCTCCATACTTTTATTCCCCTTAGTACTTCATACATAGTTTAACACATGGGTCTAGAGCTGACCTGCTGTGAAAGACATCACTCATTTCAGATTATTTTCTGGCAGTCACATTGCAGCCAGCACAACTCTGGATAAATTCCTCAGAAGAACCCAGAGATGAGGGATGACAATAGGGCTCTTATTCCAGCACAAGCAGAAAGTGCCAGCTGAGGAGCTATGTCCAGGGTGAGCCAAGGAGTTATATTTGTTCCCCTGATACATCTGTGTGTTGAGAATGGACTACCCCAGTGCCTTTGAGGAGCTGGATGTTAGGCCACTGTAGAAAGAACCTGAATTTTTAATCCTGAAGGAGCTGGAATGAAGTCATCCCAGTGGCCAAACTGAGCTGTATAGCAAGACTCCTTTCCTACTGAGTCAGAGAAATCACTGTGATGTCTTTCAACAACATTTCAGCACAAAACCTAATCCCTTTACATGGCCATTAATCTCACATGCCAGATCTGAGCATACTTGAAAGCCTTTAGCAGAGATAACACAGCCACAGAGGTTGCCCTGAGGTCAAAGCCTGCTGTGGTGGAAATGAAATATTTGCATAACCTTTTCTTTCAAGAATTTATGTGATACACAAACACATTCATTCAGGCTGCTTCCTCGGAGCGTCGCTGGAGCTGCTGGGGAGAGGAGAAACAATGCAGTGTATTTCTGGGAAGGAACATGGTTATCAGCCCTAAATAGGCATATGGTAGGGCTATGATAGGCAGTACAGGCACAGTTGCCCCAGGGAGAAGTAACTAGATGTAGCTATCCCTCTCCAGGCCTGTGTTCCTGTGATAGGGCATGAGCACATCTTGCATCTGTCAGCCAGTTTAATTAGTTGATCTTTCTGTAAACCCTGGGCAGCAAAGATGTGTACATCAGTAATGTGCAGTGCTTTTCTCCCTCCCTGTGGCTGTAGATGGAGGAGGGTGGCTGGGGCAGAGTGATAGTGGGTATTGCCCATTTATTATGCATCTTGGAAGAGAAAAGTATCTCCTGCAAGACAACTGCTGCCCCTGTTCACCAGACCAAAGTCATAGAATCATAGAATCATGGAATGGTTTGGGTTGGAAGGGACCTTAAAGATCATCCAGTTCCAAAACCCCTGCCATGGTCAGGGACACCTCCCACCAGACCAGGTTTCTCCAAGCTCCATCCAACTTGGCCTTGAACACTGACAGAGAGAGGGCAGCCACAACTCCTCTGGGCAGCCTGGGCCAGTGTCTTAACACCATCACAACAAAGAATTTATTCCTAATATCCAACCTAAATCTCCCTTCTTTTAGTTTGAAACCATTCCCCCTGTCCTATTACTCCATGCCCTTATCAAAAGTCCCTCTCTATCTTTCTTGTAGCCCCTTCAGGTACTGGGAGGCTGCCCTAAGGTCTCCCTGGAGCCTTCTCTTCTCCAGGCTGAACAACCCCAACTCTCTCAGCCTGTCTCCATAGCAGAAGTGCTCCAGCCCCCTGATCACCTTCATGGCCCTCCCCTGGACTCAATCCAAAAGGAGTCTAACTCAAGAAGTTACTCTATAGTTAAACTGAGGTCTAGAAAACCTTTGCTTTGGGCTCAAAAGTTCAGCTACTGCATTTGTCCTGAAAATGTGTATGAAATCAGCATTGCTGGGCTTCCTTTTGGCCCATCTTCAAGTAGGACTAACTCCCTGGCAATCTCTCAGCTAACTCTTCCTGAGGAGTATGAGTTGTTGACTCTGTTGACTGTGATGGCAAGTTACATCAGCAGATATGTGGTCCAGGGTAAGTCTCAGCCCCACTATGACTATGGCACAGTGGTTTAACATTTTTGCATTGCCCATAGGAAATGTGTGGCTATATGATTTCACTAAAATCTGGAATGTGATATAACACCTCCTGGGATTAAGGGTGTTGCCCTGGTATAAGAATGGTTCAAGGAGAAAACAACTGGACTGATTCTTTCTCAAACAACTTGTTTGACTGCACTGCTGGTGTCTGCTTAGGAGCTTCTTCTCACCTTCCTTGTTCTCCTCCCACTCTTTGTCTTCTCTGGATTCCTTCCCAATGTATATTCCTATGTACTAGGATGAAATTAGAGCTCTGTGGAGCAAAGTCTACCAAATCATTTTGTACCCCATCACATGGAATTTCATCTGCAACCAACACTGCTGTGTGCTGGAGCCAGCTCTGAATTTTAGGGAAGCTCGAGCTGTATTTTCAAGCATGTCTCTGAAGATAATAATGCTCAGAGTGATGGGGGTAACAGCAAACCTTCATGGCCCTGAGTGTCATGGGATAAGTAACTGAGTGGGGCTTTCATTTTGCTCTCTACTTTATTTTTCCAGAAATGAGAAACCAGCTCGTTGGTTCCTGAGATTTTCAAGCCTGATGCTGAAATCTTTGTTCTTCCCATTTTGTTCTTCCCATTTTGTTATTCCCATTGTGATCTGTCTCCCGGGCACAAATCTTCATAGAATCATAGAATTGCTTTGGTTGGAAAAGACCTTTAAGATCATCAAATCTACCCGTTGACCTAATACACTGCCAAGTCCACCAAATGTTAAAAGTATTGATGCACCAAACGCCTGAATCAGTGACACAGCCACTGGGGCCAAAGCTGGAGTTTGTGATCATAGAATCATAGAATCATTATGGTTGGAAGGGACCTCCAGGGTCATCAAGTCCAACCTTTATCTCATCATATTCCTAAAAAGCAGGCTGGCTATTTGGTGGAAGAATCACAAGAGTCAGAGCTCCTCTTTTCTTATTTTCTGAGCTATGTGGTGTTTTGCTGAAGGTATCCAAAGAGTTATCATCTGACTTGCCCTTTTTGCATTTTTCATTTGTTTAGTGTCTCCAGGTTTCCCACCTGAAGGCAGATTTCCCATAGTCTGACAAGGAGATCTCATTCAAATCCGATCTCTGCCATTCAAATCCCAGTACTCTTTGGCCTTCTGGGTTTATTAAATATTTCAGTCTATTTTTTTAAAAACCAGACAAGCACAATCTGAAATGCAAAAAAGCACAGGGATTAACCATGGCTGCCATACTACACTTTTTGTGGCTGCCTCCCTAGTGTTACTGACCTTCTGATGATTTTCTGACACTCAAAAAGACAAATGTTCCTGATTTTTCTGCTCTCAGGCTACTCAGGTTTGGTGTTGTTTGTTTGTTTGTTTGTTTATTTATTTATTTATTTATTTATTAAAACCCTTGTTTTAACTTCTCCTAAGTTTTCTTTCAGTCTTCTGTCCATAACTTTAGAAAGCTGCCAATCACATCTGCCCAGAGAGGGACTAGCAGTGGATGCAAGTGGGCATTTATTGTTCCCTTCTTTTTAAAAAACAAACAAACAAACCAACCTTTTCATTGTATGTAATGTGCTCTTACACTCTCAAAAAGAAAATATTCTCTCTTACTGATTTTATCTGACAAAACTCACACTGGTTGTTTTTTATTTATTAATTTTTCTTACTTCCTGGAATTTTTGAAACAGTGAAACCATTTACGTCCTACTTATTCTTCTGTTTGTGCATAAGAATCAATAGTTATTATGCCTTAAATGTATCATAAACATGCTTAGATGTGAGATAATCTTATCCCTGCCCAATATTATATGGAATGGGTACACCTCATAAAGAGATATTTTCTATTCAGAATTTGCTTTGAGATGTGCCCTTTATAGAAATGCATTCTTAGACTTAGGAATTTGAGAAGACTACAAGGAATTTCACCATGACCAAGGAAAAGATAAACATTCAACCCTCAACATGTGTAAAAGTTTTGTGCTTAATATTGCTTCAAAAACTACTAGAAATAGTAACTGGCATGTACCAGATGGTCTCAGAAGGGTCTGGGGGTTGAGAGGGAGTTTCTGTGTAGGTAATGTGCTTGGAAGGTCACGTTCATGGTTCTTCAGGCAAGTGCTGAACCAGTCAAGCTACCAAGAGTGTAGAAGACTAAAACATGAGGCTGTGTAAGTTTAGTGCTTGGTCAACATGGAAACTAGAGTTGTGTGAGAAGGATCTTGAGAACTTAGGATGGAGGTCACATATTTGTGTTTCACCACTACATAGGAATGTTATACCTGGGCTGGAACACTGTTTGCTCTGGAAAAACCTCCACTTACTTGTGGTCCACAATTATTGAGAGAGTCTGAGATGTTTGGTAAATGTTTTTACTCTGAAGTTTCCACATCACAAACTATGGACCTGTTATAGAATCATAGAATCATAGAATCATTATGGTTGGAAGGGACCTTCAGGGTCAAGTCCAACCTTTATCCCTTCACATTCCTAACCATTAGACCATTAGACCATGGCCTCAAGTGCCTCATCAACCAATTTTTTGAACACGAAGACTGCAAGATCACCTTTAAATTATGATCAGAGAGAAAGAGTGTCTGTGTATATACATGTTAAAAAAATAAATAAATGAGAGCACAAAAAAGTTCAGCTCAGATGGATAACATTGCCACAGCACGTGCTTTCTTGTTTGTGCTTCCTCTGTTGAAGAGGACACCACTGATGGTACTTGCTTAACTTATGAATGCCTGTTGCTTTCTACTTTAGGCAGAGGAGGCTGAAGGCTCTGCTGGGTTGAACTAGAAAGCTGTGGAGATGCCTGCTCACACCTCCCAGGATGACAGGGCCCATCAGAGATGGACTGAAGTACCACCTTCCAGTGCAAGGGAGCAGTCAAGGCCCAAGGAGGAGGCAGGTCCTCAGATGTTGCAAACTGGCAGTTTATACTGGTGAATCCTCTACTCATAGGTATTTTGTAGCTGTTGCAGGAAGAGTAATGGTCACTCACAGTATCTGGCAAGCTTCAGAGGAGTCCCAGGCATTGGAGTGAATGCTGCTTGGCAAACACAGTTCATTTTTGAGCACATTCAGCTCTACAGCTTTGATATGGAAAGGAGCTGGGAAGACATCACCCTGGGCTCCTCTTCCTGCAACAAAAAACAAGAAACACCAGAGGATAAAAAAGCAAAGGAGAAAACCGAATCTCCCTCTACCAAGGCAGGATTTCACCCAGCTTGTTGGGTTGCCTCTGTTTGATGAGCCAGAGAGACACATCTGAATGGATCTTGCAGCTTTTTTCTTTGCAACACAGCTTCATGATTTTCCCTTTGAAGCTTCTGCATTGCTCCCCATCTGTTTGCTTACTCATGGAAGGAAAATGTATTCATTATTTACTTCTCTCTCTGAAATCATGTTGGTGGACTTGTTTTCACATATTTGAAGCTTCCTTTTATGTCATGTAGAGCTCCAGAGTCTTTTATTGATATACATTTTTCTTCTCTTTGGGAAACTTGATCAAAAGTTAAACACTGGTCAGAAATGTGTACTCTGTCTAATTTATTAGATAAACACAGCTATTTGAAGCCCTAAAATTCCTACTAGTGTGCATCCCAGTCTTCCAGAAACTTGTCTGTGGGTCACCCCACTGCACTGGTAGTTAGTGTAACTCTTCTCTGCATAATTTTAGACAGATATATGTGTCTGAATGCATGCAAAGGAACAAACAAAACAGAGATGGCTACAGAAGGAAGTACCAATGGGCTTCTTTTATTCTAAACTGCTCCTGCTCCCTAGCTTGAAAACCATTTGACAGGGTAGAATTCTCCTTCCTGACTCACTAGGCTTCATGAACCCTCTTTTATGAGAGGTAATTTCTCTATTTTTTATGGGAAAAAAAATAAATGCAGAAGTAGTGCAAAGCCCATCTTCACACACAAGAGAAGGCCAGAGTAGGACAGTATTGATTATTTCAGAAGAAACCTCTACCTTGATAAAGAAATCAAGAGTCCTTTTTTTTTTGTCAAGAAAGTCAATATTTCCATTCCCTTGGGACTCTTCATGTACTGCCTGGAGGCACTGCAGTTCTTCAGCAAAGCCTGGAGCCCTGAACTGTCCTTGTCTGAGACATTAACCCTTTCCCAACACAGATTTTTTTGCTTGAATGCTGTAATTCCACATCCTCAAGCTCTAATTAATTCATATAAGCAATTGATCTTGATGAAGAAGCTATACTTTGCAAATTCCAGAGACTTCTACATAAAGAAGTCAATAATTTCATTCCAGCCACTGCAGTGCAGCAGAGGCAATACTAAAAGCTATGTTCCCTCCTGGGCTCAAAGCCCTGTGGAAGCCATGAGCTCAGCCTGGCTGGAGTTCATTGGGAAAATTAAAATTTCAATGAAAATATATGCAGAAAGGAAAAACAGTCAGATTTTGTTTCTCTCTGGAAAGCAGTGATATCTTGCCCTAGCAACTAGCCAAATCTAAAGCCTCTAATTTGCAAACAGCTCTTCTAAATTGTTTTTACTCTGCTTGCTTATGCAGTGTGAAGTGCATGGAATGCAAACACTGGATGTCTGTGGGAGGAGCTGTTGATCAGGGCATGGGCAGCCACACCTGGAGCTACAGTAGAAGCAAGGTTGGGGTGCTGAAGCCAGGGTGAGGACATGGTAAAGTGATGGGATGCTGCAGTCTGAAGGGCAAGGCAGGACCCCATGGGTCCACAAACAGTCAGGACAAGGAGTGGAAGGTGCTGACAGCAAGAGCTAGGAGTGGGGTTGTGCAGCCCAGAAGAAGAAATAAGAACTGGAGCCACCAAAGACCTGTATTATTTCAAGAAGCAACAAGGTTGAAAGAGCAGGAGGTGGATGCAAGGTCAGTGCGTGGATCTAGACAAGGAAAATGTAAAGTGACTAAAAGTATTACTCTGGACCAAAATGTTTGGAGTTTTAATTTTCTGCTACATATGATTTTTTATGAATCATTGCCTTGGTCTCCTATTGCCAATAGCACAGATCTACACACTTTGTTGGGTAGGTACAACTCTACAGGGCAGCAGAGTAGGATGTGGGCAGAAAACTGTCCCAGGATGAGAGATGTACAGCTAGTGGGACAAGTGAGCTCAATCCAGGTGCTGTATCTAGAGAATAACATATATGTCCTAGTTACAAACATAGAATCATAGGATCACAGAAGGGTTTGGGTTGGAAGGGATCTTAAAGATCTTTCAGTTCCAACCCCCCAGCTATGGGCAGGGACACCTCCCACTAGGCATCCTATGGCCATAGTGTCACTGTGCATCTAGTGAGATTGCAGCAATATAGTCCTGCAATATGGGGTAAAGTCTGAGCATCTTTCTCAAGTGGTGAGGTGATGGGAAACCATAGAAATACCCAGGTAAGCTGACATAGTTTGGAGGCATAGTATCAATAGTCATCACTGGAAGGAACCAAAGCTTCAGTGTTTCAGGCTATCATTCCTGCTGGTTCTCTTTGCCTGTAGTGGTGCAGTATAAGTCCATTGAGGAAGAAGTTCTGGGATTATTTTTTTTTGTCTTAATTTTCTCTTCAAAATGCCACATAATAGTCATGTTAAAATAAATTCATCTGTGTCTAGGGTCTAGTTTCTATGGCAATGTTTATGGGTAAATCAGGGTCAAAGTCCATTCTTTGGTCTGGAGAACACGTAACAACTTAGCACGTGTATGATTAAACACTCTTACCTGAAAGGGGTGATTATGTTTTACCCTTTGGTAGTAGTCCCTGGCCCATGCTGCTCCTCAAATGATATTTAGACATTGTCTGGGAATGAGCTACTTGAAAGGGGAGGCAATTGCTTCATGTTAAGATGGAAGTGTTCCAGCAAGTGGCAAATCTGTGCCCAAGCCTGTGTCCTTCTTACCTTTCCAGTGTAGATCACTCTGTATGGCCAAAGAGCTGGATGCAGAACAAGGAATCAGAGCTTGCCAGGAAGATTTTAAACATGCTGTCAAGCTTGTGACAACCTCTGTGACCTTTGCAGCTGATATTTGATCTGCATGTCATGTACTATCTTTCCTCACTGTTGTCTTGTTTAATAAATATTCTGAGCGTGGACCTGCATATGTGATCTTACCACAGCCAGCAGATACCTGGCAGGGTCTCACCTCCCTGTCCCTGCTGCAGGGGAAGCAGCACAGTGCTCTGAAACATGAGGCAGATTAAAAATAACCATTGTTTCTGCACATTAAAATGAATCTTTCAGAGCCTCAAGACTTGCCCGTGCCCTGACCGGATGGATGCTCTGCTGAGCCAGTTCTGTGATGGAGATGGAAAAGACACAAGTAATGTCTCGGGTCATGCACATAATTCATCATCGTCCTGTTAATCAGTGTGGCTGCTTGCCACCCATCCCCTCCAAACACACACATCCCTGACTGGGTTTCAGGACCTCAGAGGCCTATTAAAGAGCCATTTTTAGAAAAAAAGAGCCATGCCCAACAATATTGCATGAAAAAGAGTATTTGCTGCTGTGGTAGTGGTTACCATCAGAGCAAAGGATTTCTTACAAGCCTGCAGGAACACACTTCAGTGCCAGAATGGCAATGATCAAATCACTGTGCTCAAATGGGTAGTTGGGTGGGTCTCACATCTCCTTTCTGGGACAAGAAATGGGTCAATGGCATTTGGTCAATCAAACATATATTGCCTGAAGACACAGTTGTTTGAGGAAGAAATGGGGTAAAAGCCTGTGGGCAAGCAAAGCCTGAATATTTTGGAAACTGTTAAATGCGATGCCCTGAACTTACCTGTAAATGTTGCACTTGTTCCCTGTTACTCAGGATGCCTTAGGCCAACAGCTTCTGAGACAGAGATAGTTCAAGAAATTGGAAATAATCTTACACCTGTTTTGGACTGAGCTCATGCTGCGTCCTAAGAAAAGACATCTCCCTTAGACAGATTTCTCTCTTTGACAGGGCTACAAGTGATTTTCTAGGTGCTTATTACACCTCACAACAAAAATAGCATTTTACAAAGCAAGCAGAGCTTTAAAAGCATCTTGAGTGTATGTGTTGGCACTGGCAGCTAGGAAAAAAGCATAAGCTAGGAGAAAAGAAACAACCCAGACTTTGAAGTAGCAGAAGATAAGACATCTTGGTCTTTTTGTATATATATTTAGCTTAATCTTCCCTTCCCAAATCATGTCTCCTTGCTGTCACACTTTCCTGCCATCTCCCAGACCTGACTTTGAGAATCTAAAATTCTTGGTTGAGGGCCTGAGGCAGAAGGGACTGAGGTATTACTGGGACTAACTTGGATCTGGTGTCATAGTCCCTGGAGCATTTGAGTGGTGGAAATGATGCTGGATCTCAATAGGAGGTTAATATTGGAAAGTGGGCTCTGAGGGGTAGACATGACACTGATATTAAAGGTATCAGGTTGGGATGGTATTGGTGGAAAAAGATGGGACATATTGAAAGTCCCAGAGCTGTAAGTTGGAGTGAAGGGTTGTGTGTTTGTGCAGGCACAGAAGTGAGGAGGGGATGTTGCTTACATGAAGGATTAACAGGTCTTGGGTTAACAGAAGGATGTAAGAAAGGTTGTATTGGCTGTATATTTTCTGACAGTGGTTCTGTTTCTGATGGTGGTCCTGTTTCTGACAGTGGTCCAGGGTGATACATGGTAACTATATATTTCCCTAAATTACTCTTCTGGCATCCAACCATTTGGTGGTCAGAGATTTCCTGACCTGAAGGTGGTTTCTGTGTGTTTTGTAAAATCATTGGCTCTCTTGACAGGAACGTGCCTGTGAATACATCCCACTTTTCATCACCTGCAACATCCTGTAGTGAAAAGTTCCCCAGCTTCATGAGAATTCTCTTTGGGTTTGTTTTGAACTTTCTCCATTGGGTTGAGGTCCTATACTTACTCTTTTTCTCTGTCTTATCATCTTCACTAGAAAATAAAGTGCACCAGTGGGAGAAGTAGCTGATCAGTCTAAGGAAGGGTGTGTTCCTCCACTAAGTCACAACAGAAGGGCATGACCAGTCAAGCCTTGTCACTATTGCTTTCTTCTCCACTGACCTTGGGGGAACCAGGAGGGGTGAAGGGGTGAAGGGACAGAAAGATGAAGGCATGGAAGTATGGATGGGTGAAGCAAGCCTAGTGCCCACTCTGTCCCCACAGCTCTCACCTGTGTGCTCGAGCCATCAGTGAGGCCCACAGATAACAGCTACCTCCCAGAGCTACAATTTTAAAATAGTTTAAAATCCTGGTGACACATTCAATGGACACAGGACAGATGGCAATGCTGCTGATGGTCTTCATGAAAGGGTCCAATTCCTGCTGGACACTGACCTGATGAGGACCAGCCAATACACTTATCAGTGTCCTCAGGACTCTGGTTAAATAATGAAAGCACATACATTTTGGGTTTTTTCCTCCTTTGTGTTTTTCCCTGTCATTGTTTTATTCCAACCACAGCTGCTCATTAGCATTCTTCCTCCTGCCGAATCCTCCTCCCTCATTTCCTGCCCACATTCCTTTTCCTTCCTCTTCCATGAGGCTGCTCACATTGCACAGTGAAACAAGGGTGACTGTGTGTACACTAGCATGGAGATGTCACTCACCATTACAGCACAGGAATCAGCAGGACATTGTCAGCCAGAAGGACAGATTTCATAGAATCATAGAATGGTTTGGGTTGGAAGGGACCTTTAAAGGTCATCTAGTCCAAACCCTCCTGCAGTGAGCAGGGGCATCTTCAACTAGATTAGGTTGCCCAGAGCCCCGTCCAACCTGGCCTTGAATGTTTCTAGTGATGGGGTTTCTGCCACCTCTCTGGGCAACCTGGTCCAACATTTCACCACGCTCATTGTAAAATATTTCTTCCTTATATCTCATCTAAATCTACCTTCTTTTAGTTTAAGACCATTACCCCTTGTCCAATTGGTGCATGCCCCTGTAAAAAGTTTGTCCCCACCTTTCTTATAGCCCCCTTTAAGTATTGAAAGGCTTCAATAAGGTCTCCCTGGAGGCTCTCTTCTCCAGTCTGAACAACCTCAACTCTCTTAGCCTGTCTTCACAGGAGAGATGCTCCAGCTCTCTGACCATTTTTGTGGTCTCATCTGAACCCACTGCAATAGGCCCATATCTTTCCTGTGCTGAGGATTCCAAATCTTGGTGCAGTCTGCAGGTTGGGTCTTGTAAGAGAGGAGTAGAAGAGCAGGATAACCTTTCTCTCTTTGCTGTGTAGCGGAGCTACCATGCTGCCATGGCCATTTTGAAAGTGATATTGCCTCATTTTCCTTTACCTGGCAGCAGAAGCAGTGGCCAAGGTGTGTTAGGAAATTGATAACCCTGTGGATGGTGTATCAGAGATAACCCTTTACTGAGACATGCAATATAACAGGAGTTCCCACCTGTTATGGTGTTCTTCTTACGGCTCTGGAGCGCTTACTGCCACCCGTATATTTACCTGATATTGCCTATAGATTGATATAAATACCTCTAAAGAGCATGGTAAGTCGCTGGAAAGGAAAAGACATAAAGCCAACACATTCTCAGAAAGTGATGAGCTGGTTTCATGTTGTGGAGGTGGTGGTGATAGAGCGAGAGTGTTGTTGAGGATTCATCTATTCACAGCCCTCCCAGCAGATGTGGCTGGAAGACCTCACTGAGAGGTGCAACTTGTTGCACATCCTCGGATGTTGTTTAAGCCAAGAAATCTGAAGCCATCTGGAGTGAAAGGAAAATCATTTGTTTTGCTCCCTTCGTTTGCAGCATGTTTTCCCTCTGAATTATCTGGCATGATAGTTCAGTCCCCGGGAAAGGAGAAGAAAAAAGAAGCCTGGGAATCCATTTCATTGTGCTTCATACAGTTTCAGTCAATAATGCTTTCATTTGTGGCAGAAGGAAATCTGCTCTGTGAATGAAGGCACTTGCACGTGGTGAGCTGCAGAAGGATGTCACTCTCTAGATATATGACGAGGGTGCACCCTTCACATATCAGTTCTGATCTCTTCTGTGAGGCAGTCAAACAAACCCCCATGTGATGATGGAAAGGGATTTGTTGGCCAGGAAGTGATGCCTTTAAGATCAGATGCCTTTAAGATCA
This sequence comes from Aegotheles bennettii, assembly GCA_013398125.1. NCBI lineage: Eukaryota > Metazoa > Chordata > Aves > Caprimulgiformes > Aegothelidae > Aegotheles > Aegotheles bennettii. The sequence goes on from VZRW01010302.1 coordinate 75,884, forward strand.
GATGCAAGCAGTCTTCTAGGATGCCTAACTCTGTACACGCCTGTGAGCAAATTCTGTCACTGTCAACCTTTTTGAAGTTAATATCTGATCTTAGGGACCTTTTGGTAATGCCTTACTGTTCAATAGAAGAGATGCCACCAATTCAATGACGAAATTCTACTTGCTTGTCAGACCTGATCCGCTTAGATTTGTATATATGGTAGGTATGAGAGTAACTAGGCTGTTTTGGCTCTGTATTGACTGAGAAAATCCAAAGAAATGCATGAGTGCTGGCCTCCCCACTGACACTGTCTTTTATTCAATTCTTTTAAAAACAGAACCCAGATGTGACCATTGCTTAAGGCTGATGTATCCATTTAAAATGGAGCTCATGATTATTTCTTCTTATGTACAACCCTTAACAGAACATAGTGTTACTTGAAGTTCTGGAAATCCAGTATGGGATGAGTTTCTGCCCAAGAATGGGTTGTGTAATAGGCACTGCTATTTTGGAATATAGGGATAATTTAATGTAAAATAAAAAAGATACAGCTGTGGGAAGGTTTTGTTAGACCTTCTTTAGTGATGGCTCTTTAGTTGAGACATTGACTGGAGAGCTTAGAGACTCCTTCAGTTGTTTGATCATGTCACTTTTGAACATGTTATTGACTCTCAGTTCCTCATCCATGATATGGGGCAGTAACAATGAAACAGATGCAACATTTTGGGTTAGCCAGTTTTATTAACCAGCTTGGACTAGATGATCATTTTGTGTCCCTTCCAACTGAAATATTATTTCTATTCTGTTCCATTCCATTCCATTCTATTTCATTCCAGCTGATAGCAGCTTCAGGAGGCATAAACCAGTTTCTCTGTCTCTCACACACTTTCCTCCAACATTTGTTGTTAAAAGTTGTTAAATTCAAGACACATCCTGGCTGTGAGTCTTAGCACACATTTATTAATTAATGTCACTAAGAACAAAAGCACAGGGAGAATAAATACAGTAACATTTGGGAAGGACATTCCTGGGCCCTTCATCACATCTTGCAATATAGGATGTAGGATAAAGCACTTCTACATAGTGGTCACAGCAGACAACTTGGGAATGTCATAACTGTGAAGCAGCCAAGCCAAGAGAGAGGACCACAGTGTCTGTAAGGCTCTTTCCAGAGCAAAATAAATGTTGCAGGACTTACAGAAAATCTGCTGTTATCATGCTGTATCTTTCATTCACAGATGTGTTTTCCCTGTGATGATTCCAGAACATGGACCAGTAAGGCCTCCTTGTAGGAAACTTGGCTGGATTGAGTTCTCCTGTAGGCTGCAAACTCTTCCACCACGTGTAACTCTCCAAGGGTGAGCTGCCAACTCTTTGTGTTGGTTTAGACGAAGGGAAATTGAGTTGCCCTGTTGTGTACAGGGTAGAACTCATAAGACTGCACGTGGGCTTCTAAAATTTTGACATCTATGTAAAAGCCTATGTCTCATGCTTTTACAGTCAATGGGAGCTAGTTAGTAGATAAAGTAAGAACATGATTGTGTCATCCTAAAGTGGTTGTCCATTTACATCACTTCAGTGTCTGTTGCCATTGCTTAATTTGTCATTTGGGTTGCCTCGAGGGTAATCTTCAGGGGTTGAATAATGGATACCTCCTGTGACTGCAAATTTTCTGGGATATTTTGATTAGTCTCCAACAGCACCCCAGCCTGTCAGAAGGGTGCTGACATCCTAGAAGTCATAGAATGATTTGGGTTGGAAGGGACCTTAAAGATCATCTAATTCCACCCCCTCTGCCATGGGCAGGGACACCTCCCACCAGACCAGGTTGCTCCAAGCCCCATCCAACCTGTCCTTGAACACTGCCAGGGAGGGGCAGCCACAGCTTCTCTGGGCAACCTGGGTCAGTGTCTCACGAGCCTCATGGCAAAGAATTTCTTCTTAATATCCAATCTAAATCTCTCCGCTTTCTGTTGAACCCATTCCCCCTTGTCCTATTACTACATGGCCTCATAAAAGGTCCCTCTCCAGCTTTTCTGTAGGCCCCCTTCAGGTACTTCAGCTATATTTATATTTTTTAGCAGGTCAGTTGATATCACAGGATACAGGGAGGTATTGAAGCTGCCTTCTTATTCCACAGAAGAGTTAACAAAATAAGCTGTCACCTTATAGGACCTTGTTTAATCTATTTTTTAAATATCTTCTGGTGAAGGTCTATACCTTTCCCTGTGTGAGCTCCTACTGTTCTTGGATGCTTGAATAAGCAGCTTGCAAAATTCTATGCTCTTATTTCCATGGGCTTACTTCAGACAAGAAACTTCAAGGCTTGATTTACCTGAGGCAATCACCAATGTAAAGCATAAGGTTGACAAGCACTGTTGAAGAAGAAGCAGATGGGAGGACACTTCTGCTACCTGACTTTACTTCCCTCTCAGAGGACAGCTGTCACCTGTGACAGTCGTGGCTCTCCAGCAGTGCTGAGTTCCTTGCCTCTGCTACATGGACTCTGTTTACTCTTCCGTTAATCACAGCGGTTGGCTGGAAAATGTCCAATTCCGTGAGTAACAGCTGTTGCTTTACAAGTGACAGTCTCTATCCATCTAAAACCATCTCCAATCCGAGCTGTAAAACCAAGCAAATGGAGCTATCCCACAGAAATTCTGTTGCTACAAATACAGGATGCATTAAGACTCCGAGGAAGGCAGAAAGCATTTGCAGTATGTCAGGATAACAAAACAGCTTAAGTCAATAGGATATGAAGCATTAGCAGTGTTTAGACAAGTCTTCTTGCATCAGATTTTTTGGTTAGGTACCAGCTTGGTCCTTAGGAGGATCAAAAACGTAGACAGTCGGCTTGGGTTATCTTCCTGATGTTGCTAGTTTTTCTTCTGTGACTTTAAGGAAGTCACAATGGGACCAGATTTCATTGTGTCAGTGTTTTAAATGATTTGCTAAAATGGTCATCTTGGAGGTTGGGACCAGTTTTCATTGTGTCAGTATTTTAAATGATTTGCTGAAATGGTCATCTTGGAGGTTCCATCAGGAAGTGGAGTTACCAAGGCAAAGTGAGGTCACCTTGCATTGGCTGTGCAATTATAACTCACAGGACCTTCTTTTGGCCGATTACAAGTGAGAGAATTGTGTCAACTTAAACTTCCTTCATTTTAGTGAGTGACCCATAGGTTGTGGAGCTGCACTAACTTGAACCTGCATCTCATTTTTCAGTTCTCTTGGTAGCGTTGCATTCAGTCATGACAATGCTTTGCATTTCTGTAGTTCCTCTTTCCCAGGGACTTCATTAAGCTCAAAAAATGAATGAACATAGCTTCACCTCACTCTTAAATAGATAATTCTTTCCCCTTTTCAGGTTTCCAGGGACAAAAAGTTTGGTTTTATGCAATACATTTGCTTTCCTTCACAGCATGCCATGGACAAAAGTCACAGGGACTTTCATTTGCTTCTGCAACAAGGTTTCAGGGGAGTCTAGAAGCTGTGAGCTGAACCTACAGAGAGGTAATAGACACAAAAGAGCTTGCAAAACAACAGCTCCTGCTTAGATGTAGTGGCCTCAAAGACCAGACAAAGCCTATGAGGCATAAAACATTGAGGACAAATAAAGGAGAACTCACATTACCAATCTGAGCTCAGTCATACACAGACAAGGGAACAAGGGACCAGTTGTGGTAACGCAGAGAAAATCTGTCCTGACTTCCATTTGAGATCTGATGAGGATTGGATGGGCAGATGCTTGGCATACCTCTAGGTCATCAGTTAACTTCTCTCTGAGACACAACCACATGCTGATACCTGTGTTTTGCTGTCCTGTTTGTAAAACAACAGTTCTTCCTGGGCTATGATGTCCCAGGTGGCACGAGAAATCACGGAGTATAATTGCCTTGCCACCTCCCCCAGGCTGTTCTTTAAAGGCAAGTCCCAGAGCCAAATTTGGAGGGTTGACCTGTGCTTGTGTTTGCTGAGGTTTCAGGCTCCTCCAGGTGTTCCATCCCTCACAAGTTCAGCAATTTTTGCATTCCTTGGTGTATGTAAGCTAACACTGACAGATTATTTCAATTGACTTCCAGCTCCTTGGAAACCTGAGAGGCAGAGATTTTGCCTTGTCCTTGGCTTTCCTAAACACTTTGCACAACCAGACTTATAGAATCATAGAATGGTTTGAGTTGGAAGGGGCCTTAAAGATCATCTGGTTCCAACTCCCTGCCATGGGCAGAGACACCTCCCACTAGACCAGGTTGCTCCAGGCCCCATCCAGCCTGACCTTAAACACTTCCAGGGATGGGGAGCCACAGTTTCTCTGGGAAATCTTTGCCAGTGTCTCAACAGCCTCATAGGAAAGAATTTCTCCTTAATAAACAATCTAAATCTACCCTCTTTTAGTTAGAAACCATCTCCCTTTGTCCTATGACTCCATGTCCTTGTAAAAAGTCCCTCTCCATCTGTGAGGACACACTACCGCTCTCTCCAGAGAAAGGTTATGGGATCTTCTGTTGCCAGGACCTCCCAACACTCTTTTCCAACTTGGTTACCTCCTTCTGACGCCCCAACACAGCCTGGAATGAAGGGGTCAATCCATGTGCTTGTATTTGCATACATGTGTTTATGCCTGCACAGAGATCAGAGACTCCCATTCCTCCAAATAAATAATTCAGGGATCTTTTTTACATATAGATCCATGTAAAAAAAATAACAACATGGATGAGAGAAACAAGCACTCAGAAAAGTGACCTTTCCAATCCTTCATCCTTCTTTGCCTCCTCGTCTAGTCCCAACCTCTAGTGTCCCACCATCATTGCCTTCAACAGCCATTTACTCTTATACATGTACTAAGTCATTTTACAGCTTCTCTACCTTTGATGGAGTTTTCTTCTGCTTGCTGTGGTACAGGACTATTCCTGATACTCTACTTCTCTAGGGATCCATTAGTGTTCCACCCCCCTTCCTGGACCATTAACTGCTAATCGCATATAAGATGTCTCCATTTTTCTACCTATTAACTCTCAAAGAAACTGCAAGTAGTGATGGTGGTAAAAAGCCAGGACTTCTGACAGCTCTTGAAGACAAAAATAAATAAAAGCAACTCAGTTAATCAATTGGCAGCATTTACAACTAAACTCAGAAAATATATAACACACCAAAAGGCAGGCACTTTGAATCCCTAAATTTTGTTGAAAGGCTGCAAAAAAATGTCTGAGAGTTGTAAAAGTGTTTTTGGCTTGTGGATAGCTTCTTAAGTCACCGCAATTTCCTGATGCTATAATAATATAATCCAGAAAGACTGCTCAGCCCAGCTTTTCAGATCAATTGATTGACAGGAAGAGTAGTTCCATGGAAACCACAAAGTCTGCCCCATTTTCTTCTTTTAAGACCCTCATGCATAACTGAGTCTCGTTTACCTCTGCACAATTTAGCATAATTGCATCTCTCTAATTTAAGTAGAACTTTTTTTCTGGCGAAGATGGTTAAAAAGATGAGTTTGAATGCTTTCTGGAAACTACATGGGCTTTTAGTCTCTGCATTATATAAAAATACACACATTGTTCTCCTGATTCCTTCACTGCTTCAATCTCTTTCATTTCCATGTGGGGCAGAAAGGGATGTAGTTCCTACCTTGTACTGATTTTCATCCTCTGAATTAAGCTTCTCCTCAGACACAGGCAATTCATTCAAATCAATATCAGGACTCATGGAGAAAATCAAGAATATTTCTGCCAACTGTGCTGATTAAGGAAAGGAGAGGGAAATTTGGGGTCAGGTAAGGGGAGATGTTGACTCTTTAATAAACACATGATAAGATGTTTTCAGTGACAGGTGTAAATGAAATGCACAGACTCAGCACACACAATGAGATATCTATTATTTTCCCTGTCATCTTGGGAAACAGTGAAGTTCCTGTGGCTATTTTGGTTTGCAAAGTAGGTGCTGACAAAAATCTATAGTTTTGCTAGTCTGTGTGCTTTAGAATCATAGAATCACAGAATCAACCGAGGTTGGAAGAGACCTTCAAGATCACCCAGTTCAACCCCTACCTACATCATCACTAACCCACATCACCCAGCACCACATCCAGATGTCTCTTGAACACCTCCAGGGATGGTGACCTCACCACCTCCCTGGGCAACCCATTCCCACACCCAATCACCCTGACAGTGAAGAAATTTTTCCTAATGTCCAATCTGAATCTCCCCTGCTGCAATTTAAAACGGTTTCCTCTCGTCCTTAACATATATAACTTTGAGTATATTATATATATATTTACATATATTTATATACCTTTATTTATACCTATATTCATATACCTTTGAGTGTTATATAAATAATTACAAAATAACAGCTTCCTATCCTAGTCGCCAAACTTTGTGCAGTAGCCACAGGAGAGCATGCACCAGCATGGCAATAGCAAGAAGGACAAGGCAGGAACAGATCTCTTGCTCATTCATGTTCTATTCCCGCTCTCCTTGAGGAGTTGCAATTTTGGGACAACTACAGAGAGTTCTTCTGGAATCCTGATTGCCAGCAGGGTTGAAGGCACATTATAGCCCCATGGGCAGAAACTTCACAGATGTTTGCTTAGTGATGAGAGTGGACCATTTCCCACTCTTGAGACTTCCTTTCCCAATTGTATTCCTTTTTTCCCTGAGGCAAATGGTCATTGCCACAGAGGTCCGACCAGTCCTCAGCCAATCAGAAGTTTGTAGGAGACCAGGCTATGGTGGCTACCCTGGGGTTTGATGAGAAGTGAGTAGAGATTCCAGGTGAGGTGCTCATTGCAGACACTGCTGTGCCACAAGTTGTCACTTCCACACATCAGAGTTTTTCTGTGCCTGCTTCTCATTACAAACTTTTTGCTGTTGTCCTAAATCACTTATGGAAATTATGAATGCCAACAGCACAGTGGCCAATGGCAAAGCTGCCCAGCAGAAGGTGAGCTCTTGGGCCCTGAGTGATGAATTTGCATTGCTGCAACACCAGCATGGAAAGATAAGGTCTGTGTTTGGTGGGGATCTATATGAATAAATAATTGCAGAGCTCTCAGCCTTGGGGATAAGCAATGTGCAACAGAGTCTAAAACCAGTGAGAGATGAGGAGGTGTGAGTCAAGGAGGAAATCTTCTTACCAGGGACAAATAAAGCCATTTGTTCTGCTTAACCTCAGCCAAATCCTTGTGCAAGATTACCAAGCCTTCCTAAGCTGGTAAATCATACACAAACATACCCTCATAACAATATAATGATATTAATGAACTGCTGTTTAAGATGGTTTATTTTCTAAATCAAGTATGCTAAAGGTGAGGTGGGACATATACAGGCCACCACTGATGAGAGAGAGGAGCTTGAACACAGCACTGTTTTTTAATTCCAGGATTTGATTAACCACCTGAAATTCATTACACCCCTGGTTTTGAATGCAAGTCTCTCAGATAAAGATCTAACACAGTAAACCTGGCCAAAGGGACAACCAAGTGACCTGTAAAGCCCCTTCTTAATTACAGCATAGCTTCTGGGGCAGGGAATAGACAGCAAAAGAGACACAGCTTGAGGAATATCAATATGGGAGGCATAAATGAAAGTATTCTATAATATTTAATATTTTTAAAGTTTGGTACTCTCTGGCTGAATGTTACCTAAGTCATTCCTTGACACAAGAATTCCTCCATGTGCAGAAAATAACACAAGGGACATTATTTATTTTGTTTAAAAAAAGCACACCAAACCAAATCTGATCTTTATACCTGCACTCTTATGCAGTCAGAGCAGATATCTCATTTTACTGCCTGCATGTAAAACCTTTCCTATATAAATGTGACTCTGTGGCATCTTGCCCACAGTTATGGAAGACAAATTTTGGATGACCCGAGGGCTAAGTTACAGCTACCCATGCAGGCTGTGGTGCTGGTAGTCGCCCTGCTCAGAATGGCTTGTTGGATCTGAACAATGTTCTCTACAGCAAATGGAGCCTCAGAAAACATCCTCTGCTGTCTCCTGCAGTTCTGAAATGGAGAAACTCCTTGCTGTGCTGGAAATCAGGTGTGCAAAATTCCCATTGTGTGACTTCAGCTTTTTTTAGTTGGCATAGAGGAGCTAAAGAAGAAGGTGAGAATGCTATAGAAGTGCTGGGCTTGAAAAGATTTATGGTTGAGCCATTTTCTCAAAAGGATGTTGACTTGGACTGAAACCATGACAGTCTTACTTTCCCTTAAATATCTCTGCTGATGGAAGTTTTGCAGCTTCCCTGTTAATATTTTAATAGTTTCTGTAGATTTTTCCTTTCTTTTCCTAATTGCTTTGTAAAGTTAAATTCATTAACAATTTTGCATTTCTCTCTAAAGAAATCCATTCCTTTTTTTATGTTCTTGAGATGATTTCCATTCTCTGTTTTGCCTCTGTTGTTTCTTCTTCGAAAAGACCAGATTCTAGCTGTGGCTATGAGTGAAAAATGTGTTTATGTGATGTGGTCTTTCTTAAGAGGCTCATATATTTATCTAAAAATGGAATCAAACTAAAAGACCTTTTTTCTTTTGTTTTTCAACTAAGACTTTTGCCGAGTCATTACATAGATGAAAATCTGTCTTCTAATCAGAGATTCTCATATGCTTTTAGGTTAATGGTGTAAAACAACACCTGTGGGACTTTCAAACATTAAATAATTAATTGCCTGTGAAACTTCTGTTTCAAAATTTGAGGTGTCTTTTACTTCTAACGAATGCTAAAGACGCTGAACTTCTTTACTAGTGAAATCTCAAATATCTGTTTGGGAATGCTACAGACCTGCAGAGTACTTACATTGTACATTGATACTCAGCGGGAATTCAAAGCACACAGCAAGAAATACTGGTATTTCTTTTTAGCTCTGAATAGTCTTTCTTTCATGTTTGATTTCTCTCCAGAGCATAACAAAAGGGCAGACAATTGCCCAGGAGCCCCGTTACAAAATTCTTAAGGGATGTTGGTATGAAATTCTGTCCCTGGTGAATATCCTGCAGTGGATATTTGAAAGGTAAGTACTGCTCAGGTATTTATGGCTTTATGTTTTGAATCAGCCTCATCTTATTTAAGATTAAAGTTACTTAGATTACACTTGAATAGAATCATAGAATCACAGAATGGTTTGGGTTGGAAGGGACATCATAAAGCTCATCCAGTTCCAAACCTCCTGCCATGGGCAGGGACACCTCCCCCTAGACCAGGTTGCTCCAAGCCCCATCCAACCTGGCCTTCAACACTGCCAGGGAGGGGCAGCCACAGCTTCTCTGGGCAACCTGGGCCAGTGTCTCCCCACCCTCATGGCAAAGAATTTCTTCCCAATATCCAATCTAAATCTCCCCTCTTTTAGTTTGAAACTGCTTTCCTTTGTCCTATCACTCCATGCCCTTGTAAAAAGTCCCTCAAATAGATGCATGAAACACTGTGTATTACATCTCCAATTATTTTCTTTGCAAATGAACAGTGTTTTTTACCTGGACTTTCCTGCCCATCAGTGTTAGATGCTGTTCAGATAAACTGCCAACACAACGTTCAGTGTGAATCCTCAAGGCCAGCAAATCCCCTTGTTTGTTGTCAGAAGTATCCACGCTATTCTTACTTGCATCCCAGTCATGGGATTTCCCAGGTCTCTCATTCTGCTCCTGACTGCAAGATTTATCTGGTGAATCTATTCATTAGCTACTTCTGGAAGAGGGATGTGGGCAACCACAGTATTTGACAAAACACAACGGACCTCCTATGTGAAGTGGCTGGCAGGAGAAAAGCTGCCTCTCTGCTATGTCTATTGGTCTCCTCAAATCTCTTAGAAATCACTGCAAATGTATTGGGGGTGAGAGATATGATCCACTAGCATGTTAATACACTTTGCACTTGGTGTCAGGCTGTAATGTCAGTGCTGGAGAGCAGCCACAAATTTGACGTGCGCTGACCCCTGGCATCTCAGGGGGATGTTGCTGCTGAGAAGGGAGGAGAAGTCACTGTGTGCAGCAATGGGAAAACAGTCAGTTAGTGTCATTTCTTAAACAGCTTCATCATGCTGGAGGATGGGAGAAAGCTGGACTATCTCAGCTCTTTTCACATGGCTGAGGTGTTGTGCTGTGCCAAAGAAAGCATTAGCTGGGCACAGCTGTGGAAAAGGACTTTTAAGAAAGGACATACAAAAGTGTTCCATGGGGGAATTCACACCCAGCTCAGTGCTCTGGGCAAGTTTAAATTGGATTTATTGCTCAACCAGAGAGGTGTTTGTGAGGCTGGGGGCTGTACACACAGCACCTGATTTGTGATCCAGCTTCTGCAAATAGTTCCTTCAGGTCTTCACAGCTGACAAATACACCCTGCGACTGCTGTCCCTCTGAGTGCAGATCGTGTGCCAGGGTTGACTGAACCAAGTTCAGTTGTTAACCCAGACTAATTGATTTTTCCTGAAGTTTCTGAGTAAACGGTTATCTATCTGTCTCTTGAAAATACTAACTCAGCTATGGACTCTCCATGGGGGTGATCATTTCTAAAGCAGTGCAGTTTCTTTCTAGACATATGTAAGAGTTCTCTTAGACCTCTGTTATGATGGATTATAATTACCAATGTCACTGCATCTTTAGTTAACATAGCTGTAGCATAAAAAGTAACTGAGAGGATACAGCTGCTAAGGCTTTCTGGGAAATGTTTGGGAGTCATACAGCATGTCCCACACTTTCTATTTTGAAAATCACTCAATTCCATAAGACTGGACTCTTCCATAGGTGGATATTCTGATATTTTCCATTGGTAGGTTTAGCAGCTGGTTTCCAGAAGAGTTGCTTCTAAGGGGCGTTTTGTTGCCTTTCTGATGAATGCAATGCCTCCTTATCAATGTCACAAGAAATCTTGTTGAAAGCCAAGAGAAGTCCAGATGTTGATTGGAACTCATGTGGAATTAATTTGTCAGATATCTGCATCATACTTGTGCAACATGCTCTCCTTTAAACACGTCTGGAGCAATTTTATGTAGTAAAAATTCAATATTCTCTTGACTGCAAAGATCACTTCTCAAGCAATATGACAAGTGATTTTTCCAACATTAGAACTTTCAGTGGGAAAACTAAGGGTACTGAAAAAGTCCAAACGAAGTGCAGGTTAAGTTAAAGCCAGTTTCTGAAAAATCAACTGAGGATAGTTCCAATTGTACTGTAATGCAGCCAGGAAAACCTCTGCACTGGTTTTCACAAACCCAGCTCTAACTCACACAACCACAGCCGTGGCTTCCACCTGTTCCTGTTGTGGATATCTTGCCTCAACTCTGCTGAGGTCTGTGGACTCTTGAACGTCTGAGCCTGGACACCTCTTGATTTTGAACAAGATTTCTTGTGACATTTATAGGGTTGAAGCCCCGGATATGGGATTAAATTTGCCTGCCTTAGATGGTGCATGCTTTTATATCAGTGTCAGAAACACCAAGCTTACCTTGCAGGTACTTCTGAGAACAGGCACTATCGGGGGGACTGATTTTTAACATTTTAATTATACTCTATGATGGACTATTTTTTCCCATTTTCTCTAAAAGCACCTTCATAGCTAGTTCAGATGTAGATTTTATACCTTTTGATGAGATGAATCCAAATCACGAGAGCTTTTGACTGAAGAATGTAATTTTATTTGGAAATGTTCTATTTTTAATCTACTTTCTCCTTTTTCTGCTTTTAATCTGCAATTTGTAATCTGCTTTCTCTAAAGATGCTATTTCTTGAAAAATTAAATTTTCCTGCTTTCCATTTTTGGTTTTGCTGTTTTTCTTTGGGTCTTATTCCTCTCTTTTTTCTGCTTCCACTGCATTACATCCCTCTTTCTTAAAACAGCTTTCGAACTTTTTCCTAACTTTCTGTTCAAAAAGTAAGAAAGTTCAGGAAACTTAAAAATAGAATTGTTTTCACCTACTAATATTTTGTAAGATTTTCAAGAAAGAATTTAAAAAATTGTTAGACAAAAGCTGATTTTACATTTTCAACAAAAGGCTAACTTTTAATGAATAAAAAGTTATGAACACTAATTACAACAATGAACTTTAATTATAACATTTCATATTTTCATCGATACTCAGACTGACTGCAAAAGTAGGCACGATGAGGTCTCTTTTACTGACACATCCAGAAATAGTTTCATGTATAAAATTACAATGACATGGACTAAAGATCAAGTTGTTCAATTCTTGGAAGAGTTTTTTACTTAAATGTGGCTCCTTTCTTTTCTTTGACTGTAGGAAGGACACACAGTTAAACAAGTGAATAAAAATAACAAGAAGAGACAATGTAGAGACCTGGAGAATAAATAGTACTCAGGTTGTGGAATTAATCCAATATATATATTATCCCATGATTACTTCAATGGCAATGTCTCTGATCTGCTTATGATGGTTCCTTACTCAAGTATTAATATACAAGGTGTGAGCAACTTTGCAAACCTAAAAAAAACCAAACCTAAGTGCTGGTTCAGGCAGCACGGGGTGATAACACAGGCAGGACGGTGTGGAGATGCACGGTCCATGCAGCCCTGCTGGGACATCACCAGAGCAACTTGTGCAATGCTGATATCCCAGTGTTAGAAAGAGGCTGCTGCAGTTTCATAAGGTGAAACACAATCAAGGACGTTGGATTTCTCTGATTTCAGAGAGATGCAGAGGCGAGCTAATGTAGCTAATTGGATGTTCAGCCATAGACTAGGTGTGCATGTTTTCCTTATGAATATAAATTCCTTCTGGCATAAACTCCCAGCAGGAGAAGAATTAATGGAGGTATGTAGTATTTTCTGCCTAGACTGTAGATGATTTGAACCTGGTGCTGTCTTTTTCCATTTTTTTGTGCAGCACCTAGCATAGGGGTATCACTACTAAGCTGTGATTATTACTACTAATGAAACAGCATATAGAAATTATCTGCTTCTCTCTAAGAACTGCAGAGACATTTTAATTGAAATAGTAGGCAGTGAATATTAAATTGCATCCTTTTAATATAAATGTAGCTAAACTCATAAAAGTGGCTGGGTGTAAACCTAAAAAAAAAGGATTTGATCACAGTGAGCCACACTAAAATTTCTACTTGGTAAATATGCAAATCACAAAGTGCTGTGCTACTCTGCCTATTAAAACATGATATATTAACTGAAAATTTACTGTTGGTTACTATAAGAAGGGGACTTATGCTAACTTTTTAATGGTGAGTTTGCCCATTTTTGGGGGGGGGGAGATTTGAAATGGGGGTGGGTGATAAGTTTGTATAATCAGCCAGCTTATCTTTAGCTTCTCATCCAATTTCCATTTTGAAAGTCTAATGGAGAAGCAAGGCATGTTTAATTGATTGCCATTAAAATCTTCAAAGGAATTGACAAGATGAAAGTTGTTTCTAATTACTGCATTATGATGTAAGCTTAATGATACGCCACTTCTCCAAATTGATTTTATTAGAATTTAAGATGAGGAATTAATTGAGTTACTGTATTGATCCATTTTATTTTTCCACCATTTAACACGTCCAGTGAAAAAAAAAGCTATTGAGCTGTGGAATAGTAATGAGGACTTAAGAAAGAAAGTCGAAGTGAAGATGGATTGGCCAATAAAAATAACTTATAAAAACTATAATGTGATGGCAGAATATAGTGGCAGAGACCAATTTATCTCTAGGTTAATTAGGGCAAATTAAGGTTAATTCTTTTGTTATTTAACTTTTATTTCTTTGTCTCTCTTCATCCTACCTGTTTGTATTAGAATAACTACTTCTCCTGGTAGAGCAATATTTTGCAAATCTCCCTCCAGTTCTGCTAAATTTGCCTTTGAAGATCTCTTTAGAATAAAACCTCTCCATGCATACATTTAATCTTTCCTAACAATCTTTTTAAGGGTATTTAAAATTGCTTTCTTGGTCTTACTCTCTTAGAAACAATTCCTGTTTTTTTTCCTTATATGTCAGTGCAAGGCAGGTGCTTCTAGAGCATGAGGCACATGCTCCATGCTCTCTCATATATGTTCTACTCAGATATGGGAACTGAATATGTCCTGATTGGGTTCATTTTAATCAGTTGCTGTTTGTCAACTAAGCAGTAAGTACCAGACGTGCATGCTTTTTTTCTATAAGAGCTGTACAATTATGCATGGACACATCAACACTAAGAGTGGTTTAACAGAACATACCTAGTCCTTCAATGAAGTGGGTGAGGCACACCCATCAGATCTGCTATGGTGAAAAGAGCAGCAATTTTGTCATACAAATACAACCCATTAAATTCTCCTAAACAGTTGTTTCTGTGTTGCATTGGGGTAATTATTCCTAACATCACAGAGTTGTAGAATGGATTAAATAGGAAGGGACCTCTGGAGGTCCACACAACTTCAACCACAAGTTCAGGCAGAGCCAGGTAGCAGATTACACAGGGCTGTGTCATGTTTGGTTTCAAATATCTCCATGGATGGAGACTCCACAATCTCTTAGGAAAACCTGTACAATCACCAGGCTAAAGATCATCTTTGTGTCCTCTGCTTGCAGAGTGCAGCAAAACACAGGGTGTCATCCTATGTTTAGAGGGCACGGTTCCACCCTGTTCTTCTTCATAAATCCTGCAAACAGGGCATTTCGTCTCATTTCTCTCTTAACTAAAATCTGCCAGATTCGAGTGAAATGTGTTCTGAGGGTAAAATGGTTCTCCAGAAGTTCATTACTATAGCTGACATTTGAGGAGCGCTATGTTGCATTTGCTGCTTGTGTTGGGCAAATTAACTTTTATCTATGAGATTTCAAATTTCACACTGCTGCTTTCTCTATCTTTTCTATTGATCATGCAAACTGGAATATTCTGTGTATACAAAGAGATTGCAATGTAATTAAATACATGATTTATAATTTGTTTTAAGCTCTGATACATTTTAGGAGAAGCTGTGTCTATTTGAGCCTTGAAGCTGTAAATTTGAGGCTGAGTTCTGCTAATACTTAAAGCTGTAGCACTGATCAGAAAGAAATGGGAATGGACATATTGGAGATGTTAATCATAACCAAGCCTGGCTTATCCTTGGCATTTGTATCTCTTCATCAACACTGCTGTCTTTCCTTTGAAGACTGAAATCCCCAAATCAATGATGCTCTCATTTGCTATGCAAAGAGAAGAAAAATTATAATGAAAGTGTATTTTAATGGTCATCTCAACGAAAAAATTATCATTCTGAAGTTATATTTCTCTCTTCCATCGGAAAGACTCTTCAGCAAAGGGATTCAAGTGAATTTACACATGGTGCAGAGCCAGTCTATTTGCAGCCATATAGAAGATACTATCAAAGCTTTATCTAAGTAACTCCTTTGTTAAAACCAGTAATAGCCTTGAATTCAAAATTACCAGCTTGAGTGCTCATGACATCTCACACGTTTACTAAGGAGTGACATTTGCATAGATTAATTAACAAAGTGATTGCAGAAATGGAATGTTGTATTCAGGAGAAACTTTAATGAGCTCCTAGAGGATCAAAGACTCTCTTGAAAGTTCAGATATTGCCCATTTCTGAAGTTCAAACACTCTGCCGAAGCTACCAGCATTTGGAACATTGTACTACAGGAAAAAGAAGTGTGTTCAATAACAGCCCAACAAGGGAAATAAAAGTAAGCAGCAAATATCTCAAAATCTGGATTTTTAAAAATTCAGTTTTCAGTTAAGGTGCCAGGTGTAAAGCCAAATAATCGTGTTGAGTTTTATATGAAATGTTAATTACAGAAATCCTCAGTGAGGAAACTGACCCAAGATGCAGCCAGAAAACACTCATTAAATAAGGAGTGATGGCATGGTAGGGGAACTAGGTAAAGTTTAAAAAGTTTTCTCAATGATAAATATGAAATTGCTTTTTGTTTATATGTTGCAGAAATATGGTCTTAGCTCCCAAATGAGTAGATACCTGCCTCACCAAAGAGACACGGAACAGCTGCTGAATGAACACAAATATTACTTGATTGCTTAAAATTAAAAGTGAAATTAAGAAATTAAGAAATCTTTATAAATATTAAATGTAACTGTGTCTCATTTACTCACCCTCTGGCTTAGGAAGGAAATGTGATGGAGCACAAGAGGGTTTGATTAACCCCATCTAATTTGCAGTGCCGAGGAGAAAGGCTCCAGCAGGAAAAGCTTGGAGGGTTGGCAGAAAACTTTGAGGGTCTTAATTTTCTTTTGTCCCTAAATTCTTTGTAGTGGAGTAGTGACACAATGCAATTGTTATGTCTCTTACATTGCCATGCACATGCACACACACACGTACACACATGCATATTTGTATGAATTGCCAGGAAGAGAACTATTTCATCTATTGTATAGTCAAGAAGGTGGAAATAAAATGGTATTTTATGAGTTCTTGAATAAATTGCTGCAATTTATTTCACCACTGAGCACTGGGCCAAAGAATGGTGATAAGTACGAGCTAATGAATACACCAAGGAAAAAAACAAGCAAATATATTTTGTGATGGATCAATTAGAGCTGCAGCCTCTTTTTCTTTGTCTGTTTTACTGTCTTTCCCATTTTTTTGTGGATCTTCTTTCTCTGCAGAGCAAATAAAGCTTGCACCACTGCACTTGAAACAGGTACATGCTTGGCTAATGGAGTGGAGCAAGATGGTCATGCACTGCCAGTCTCTCACTCCTGCAAAGTTTTCACAGATCTATGGGCACAGATCACATGTCTAGCAAGCCCATGCATTAATCTATGCCTATTTCACTGAATTCTTCCCATAATTAACTGTGATTTGCCTGTCAAAGCAGAGGTGAGTACGCCGCTGAGTATTTCAGTAAATGGGGTCTGTGTGATGCCATGTGCCTGAAATAAGATTCTTCTCATCTAACTTCAGCTTTTAGGCATCAGTTCAAATCTAACTGTCAAGGTTCCTTCAGTAGTGAGTGGAAACAAACAGGAGTCTTCAGAGAATGATCCTAAAAATCCTAAAATAGGAATCCAAGAATGGCCTTTTTTCTACAAACTCTACATCACCGCTGGCTCTTGAAGGATCCTGATCAACTGCTTGTAATAGATGTCTGAATATGGGATGGTAAGTTGAAACTAATCCCTCTATAAGTGATGGTGACTTGGACAGGACAGAGTGCTACAATTAATTGCTTGTAATTCAGTGCAACTCACATGCATTCCAGCAACAAAAGAGGGCAGGATGTACGAAATGGCTTCTTACATTGTCCAGTGTACTCTCTCCTGTCTTGCTCATCCCAGTTCATAGAATCACAGAATGGTTTGGGTTGGAAGGGACATCATAAAGATCATCTTGTTCCAACCCCCCTGCCATGGGCAGGGACGCCTCCCACTACACCGGGTTACTACAAGTCCCATCCAACCTGGCCTTGAACACTTCCAGTGAGGTGGCAGACACAAGCTCCTTGGGTAACCTGCTCCAGTGTCTTACCACCCACACAGTATCACAGAATAGAACCATTGAGGTTGGAAGAGACCTTCAAGATCATCCAGTCCAACCCCTACCTACATCACCCCTAAACCTATCACTCAGCGCCACATCCAGACACATCTTGAACACCTCCAGGGATGGTGACTCCACCATCACCCTGGATAAAAATAAAGAACTTCTTCCTAATAACCAGTCTAAATCTACCTTCCTTTAGTTTGAACCCATTTCCCCTCATCCTATGACTCCATGCCCTTATAAAAAGTCCCTCTCCAGCTTCCCTGTAGCCCCTTCAGGTATTAGAAGGTTCTCTAAGCTCTCCTTGGAGCCTTCCCTTCTCCAGGCTGAACAACCTCAACTCTCTCAGCCTGTCCTCATAGCAGAGGTGCTCCAGACCTCTCATCGTCTTCGTGCCCCTCCTCTGGACTCACTCCAGCAGCTCCATGTCCTTCTTGTGTTGGGGACTCCAGAACTGGACGCAGCACTGAAGGTGGGGTCTTACGAGAGCGGAGTAGAGGGGCAGAATCTCCTCCCTTGACCCACTGGTCAAGCTGCTTTGGATACAGCCCAGAATAGTGTTGGCTTTTTGAGCTACAAGCACACACTGCTGTCTCGGTTCATCCTTGGCCTCAGGTATCAATAACATCTCTGCTATGGGAAAAAGTATCCAAGTAATTTCTAAATACTTTTGACAGCACCTCTCTAGAGAAAGCAGGAAGCTTCCCCCCAGGAAGCATTGTGAATTCAACACAACAGCAGCATGATAACCATTACAGCTTTTCTTCAGGATGCTTAATATTCCTATTATCTTGTATGCATACATATTTAAATGCTACATGCTTCCTTTTAGGAATAGACTGCTAGTGGTTTGAAGTGCCCATAAAACTGCTGGAAAGTGACAGTGCCAATTAATCTGTTGACAGATTTGTTGTTTAAATATTAACAGAACATTAAACAAATGTTGGCTGCTTCACTGAGATCATTTCAGAGCACCTTCCTCTGAAGTGCTGAGCATTTCCAGACACTGAAAATGTTCTGGACACTGCAGGGTGGGAAGAGGATCATAAATTTCCAGTCCCTTTTTTCCCCACAGCTGCTAAACACACCATAAATATCATCAACCCCTTGGAAAAAAAAAAAGATTTGTAAAAGCCTCGTGCAAACTGTAAAACCTTTACAGCAATAACTGATTGAGTTTTGAGTTTGTGGAGGGTATAGCAAGGAGGGGCTTTACCTCTGACTACTTCACCCAGGCAGTCA
>VZRW01010302.1:94883-116502 GCA_013398125.1 Aegotheles bennettii
AGTCAAATAAGAAATGAAGGTGGGATGCTGAATTTATCAGTGTGCTCAGTTGGTAATGTGAGAAATCCTGGAAAAGCGTCTGCAGAGGAAGGAAATTTTGATGTAAGCTCAAGATGGGCTTGTGCCATATGACCTAGGGGGGCTGTACCCAGGAGAATTTGGCTTCCTTTGTGCTCATGAGTGCTGTGAGTTGAAGGCAGGAGGTTGGTGGAAAACAAGGTGGAAGTCAGGTCTGGCTCAGACTGATCCATAAACGAAGATATGGGGTACACAAAATGAACATTGACTTCTTTGCTTTTGATATCCCCAGCCAAATATGCGTGCCTCAGAGAAGAACTTGCAGACTGTGTGAACTTGAGCATCAAATTGAGAGAGCATCAACATGACAGCAAAGATACCTCCTGCTCTGCAGTTTCAGTCCACTACTTTTCCCATTTCCTTTTTCCATTAAGCATATTTATGGTTCTAAATAATTTATTGTTATAATTTCATCCTTTTACCTCTCTTATTCCAATTAGTTTTGTATCTCAGAAGCTATCCATCACACTTCAGTTCAGTCTTGTATTGTTGCTGGAAGCTTCCCAATTTAATTTCTATTATTTTAACACATTACATAATTCTAGACATAATTTGTTGACTCTTTTTAGCTGTACGTATTTTTTTATTTAATGAAAGTTGTGATAAAGGCTTCTTCAAAGATTTTAAAGTATTCTTGCTGTAATCTTACTGCCCTTCAGTTATAATTATAACACCTTATTGACTTTTTCCTTGCTACATGTTCAGTCTTAAATGTTGGTCATACATTTTATTTGCACACTGCAGTTATTTCTATCCAGCTTTAACTGAACATGGAAGAAAAAAGGATTTATTTATTTTTAATGTTAATTAAGATAAGGACTGAGGAAAACTAGGTTGATAACAAGAGGTCTGCTCTGTAATTTGAATTTTTCCAACTTTATAAGTGTTTGAGGACAGGGGCTGTGAGCTCTCCCTCTCTGGAATATTGTTCACAGGAATCATAGAATCATAAAATCATGGAATGGTTTGGGTTGGAAGGGACCTTAAAGATCACCCAGTTCCAATCCCCCTACCATGGGCAGGGACACCTCCCACTAGACCAAGTTTCTCCAAGACCCATCCAACCTGGCTTTGAACACTGCCAGGGAGGGGTCATCCACAACTTCTCTGGACAACCTGTGCCAGTGTCTCACCAGCCGCATAATAAAGAACTTTTTCCTAATATCCAGTCTAAATCTACCTTCCTTTAGTTTGAACCCATTTCTCCTCATCCTATCACTCCATGCCCTTGTCACAAGTCCCTCTCCAGCTTTTCTGGAGCCCCTTCAGGTATTGGAAGGCTGCTCTGAGGTCTCCGAGAGCCTTCTTCAGGGTGAACAACCCCAACTCCCTCAACCTGTCTTCATAGCAGAGGTGCTCCAGACCTCTCATCATCTTCATGGACATCTTCTGGACTCAATCTAACAGCCCCATGTCCTTCTTGTGTTGTGGACTTCAGAACTGGACACAGTACTGCAGGTTGGGGTCTCATGAGAACAGAGTAGAGGGGCAGAATCACCATCCTCGCCCTGCTGGTCATGCTACTTTTCATACAGCCCAGGATACCGTTGGCTTTTCAGGCTACAAGCACACACTGCTGGCTCATGTTGAGCTTCTCATCAACTAACACCCACAAGTCCTCCTCCTCAGGGCTGTTCTCAATCCATTCTCCACCCAGTCTATATTTGTACATGGGATTGCATCGGCCCAGGTGCGGGACCTTGCACTTGGCCTTGCCGAACTTCATGCAGTTTGCATGGGTCCACCTCTCAAGCCTGCTAAGGTTCCTTTGGATGGCATCCCTTCCCTCCAGCATGTCAACCACAGCTTGCTGTTGTTGGCAAACTGAGCGTGACCCAATCCCACTGTCCATGTCACCAACAAAGATGTTAAAGAGAATGGGTCCCAATACCAATCCCTGAGGAATGCCAGACATTAGTGATCTCCATTTGGACACCAATCTGTTGACAACATCCAGCCAATTTCTTATCCACCAAGTGTCCATCCATCAAAGATGGAAACATTCCAATGGAGACATTCAAAACCCGCCTGGATGCATTCCTGTGTGATGGACTCTAGGTGACTGTGCCCTGGCAGGGGGGTTGGACTGGATGATCTTTCGAGGTCCCTTCCAACCCCTAGGATTCTGTGATTCTGTGATCAAATCCTCACCTCTCTAATTTAGAGACAAGGATGCCATGTGGGATGGTATCAAGTGCTTTGCGCAGGTCCAGATAGATGACATTAATTGCTCCAACTGGAATCAACATGGACAAAAGTTCAGTATTGCTCCAAAGTCCATTTCTTATGCCTGCTCCTCTTTTCTGAGTGATATTTGAGCTGCAACAAAACTTACCCTTTTTTTTTTATTCAGTAAAAGTCACAGAATAGCCATCACTGCAAAAGAAGAGGTGACTACAGCTTGAAGCCAAGGCTGCCTTCATTCACAGATGGCTGTCTCTTGGGTCCCCATTGTTTCCACTGTACAGACATTCCTCTTCATCTAAAAATTCCATTTGTTCTGTTTCTTTTTAAAATAAATCATTGGATCTGGTTTTTGATTTGAATTTAAATGAAAAGGGAGTAGATAGCCAGAGAGAAAAGGCTCACAAGAAAATGTATAGGTTTCTGTGGAATAAAAGTCAATTTGCCTCAAAAAAGTTCCATAATAAGATATTGATTACAGTTTTTCTTATGAGATTACTATTGAGTCAGGGACAGCTTCAGTAAATAATACAAAAGATCAAAAATTCTCAAGCTTGAGTTTCACAGTAAAGGGTGATAATTACAGTCTGGAGTAATTTAAACAGATTGATAACTTCTCTTAGAGAAATATAAACCATGGGGGTCACATGTTCTTCCCTAGGCAGACAACATTTGGATATTAAAAGAAGTATCAGATGTCATAAAACCTCATGTAATTTCCTTATTTTTTTATTTCCTTTATGTGTTTACACTTATTTTTATTGTATTATCTTCATTTGGCTTTGCTGTGATCTGATTTTCTGCTGAAAACAGAAGTGTTGTAACAGTGGCAGTTTTGACAAACGGTGCTCAAACAGACTCCGGGTCCTTTGATGTCAAGGTGGGGGTTCCTGATGCCTCCAATTATCTTTACTCACATCCTTTCAGTTTGTAGGGGAGCATGCAAACCTGATAAAGTGTCTGTGGGAACAAAATGCAAGGTAAAATCAAAAGCAATATTTTCTCTGTTAATGCATTTACATGGTTGGCGAGGTCCCATTTTTCCATGAAGACTGTGCCTGTTTGACTGTAACTGATCATTACACGCTCCATGCACAGCTGTCTCATGCCATTTGAGATGCTTTTGGGTATCACTCTTGGCCTCCAGGTGCTCCTGCAGAAGGGTTTGCACTATCAGTAGGATTTCTGTCATAGCTCTCATAGAATCATAGAATCATTATGGTTGGAAGGGACCTCCAGGGTCATCAAGTCCAACCTTTATCCCATCATATTCCTAACCATTAGACCATCAGACCATGGCCTCAAGTGCCTCAGCAACCCCTTTTTTGAACACCCCTAGGGATGGTGACTCCACCACCTCCTTGGGCAGCCCATTCCAGTGCCCAACCACCCTCTCAGGGAAGAACTTCTTCCTAATCTCCAACCTAAACTTCCCCTGACGGAACTTGAGGCCATTTCCTCTTGTCCTGTCATTAGCAACTGGGGAGAAGAGACCAACACCAGCCTCACTACAACCTGCTTTTAGGTAGTTGTAGAGGGCCTGTGCAGATGCCTTGCACACCGAAGTGTGTCAGATGGCACTCACTGCTTATGTTTAGGCAACTGAATTGCACCTTGTGGCAAAAACTAGAAATAAGAAAGGTGAAGTCGTGCGAGTTAATCACAAAGGGCTGGTGCTGGAGTGCAACAGTGAGAGTGAGGACATGGGCAGTGTTTACTGGAGATCATACCTAGCACATCCAGGATGCTTCTACTTAACTAACTTAGTGAAGGTGCCACTTGCAAGGTGCTACGGCTCCAGGTATGCCAGATAAGCATGTGCTCCCTGCATGGTGAATTGTAGCACATCAACAAGAGAGGAACCAACTAGCAAATGCAAAATAATGATTCATGAAGTTGGATGTTATCTTTAAAGGGAGCTGTGGTCTTTGGACTGCTGAGTGTTGACACAAAGCTGTCTGTTGTTGCCTAAGAAGCAATACACTGCTTTTCTATTCACCCATGTGATGAATACACAACTGGCAAGAATCATAGAATCATAGAACCATAGAACATGCTGAGTTGGAAGGGACCCTCCAGGATGATCAAGTCCAACCCCTGTCCCTATGCAGGACACCCCAGCAGTCACACCATGTGCCTGAGAGCATCATTCAAACACTTCCTGAACTCAGGCAGGCTTGGTGCTGTGACCACTGCCCTGGGGAGCTGTGCCAGTGCTCAACCACCCTCTGGGTGAAAAACCTTTCCCTGATATCCAACCTAAACCTCCCCTGATTCAGCTCCTGCTGTTACCCCAAGTCCTGTCATTGGTCACAGGAGTGAAGAGATCGGTCCCTGCCCTTTCTCTTCCCCTCGGGAGGAAGCCACAGACTGCAATGAGGTCACCCCTCAGCCTCCTCTTCTCCAGGCTGAACAACCCAAGTGACCTCAGCCGCTTCTCCTAAGTCATCCCTTCTAGGCCCTTCACCATCCTCATGTCCCCCCTCTGGATGTGCTCCAGCAGTTTGATGTCCTTTTTGAACTGCAGAGCCCCAAACTGCACCCAGTACTTGAGGTGAGGCTGCATCTGTGTGGAGTAGAGCAGGACAATCATCAAGTCTGTTACTGAGGTAGTTTTATGACTCTGGAAAGGAGGAGAGGCAAACAATAGGAGAAGAGAAACCACAGTAGCTGCACTGGGAAAAACTCCTATAGTCCTCAGTACTGATGTGGAGGAGGACTCAGCTACCATCTGGGTGAAGATAGCTCTTGTCACCACGTCCGTAGCCACAGGCTTACAAAGCACATACATCTTAAGTGGCTCACCTCAAATTTTAGTCCTTAGTAAAACTTGCAAAATGTTTTAACAAACACTGAAGTTCTTGTTATGACTTTACTAAACATTTAATAAAGTTGGTTTTTACTTCCCTGAAATCTTTTCCTATGTCAGCAGTACAGAATTCTCACAGTTTGAAGGGTGAACTTGGCCAGCATTTTCTGTACCTTTTGTGGAAAAAGAGTGTTAAATCACATGTTAATCACAGAATGTGAGAAAAGCCTCATTCAGAAGGGTTATCTTCAAAAAGCAGAGATATTGTGTCAGAAAAGGAAAAGAAAAATCAGGGTGAGTATTTCTTTGGTGTCTTTTTTTTTAAAAAAACCTTTTTTTTTCAAGGCACTGGTCTAGAGCAGAACCTTCCTCTTTCATCAGGGACTTCTTGCTTCCCCTTTCTTCTGCAGAGATACTAAAACCAGTCACGAGTGTTACAGTGAAATATGGTTTTGAATATTTTTTCTCAGCATCAAAATCTCCCATGTTCTTTTGTTTTTCCCATAAATATTTTTGTCTTTTTTAGTGCCAATATCAGTTAAAAAATATGAGACAAGAATAATGTACCCTATCGTTTGCAAACAGGGAGTTGTGATCTGGACCTTGGCTTTTGCCAACACAATAGACCTGAACATGTTTTGCACAGTCACTCCTGACTGTGGCACCCTATGGATGAACAGCATCATGGCTGGAAACCCAGTGCCACTGGAAGAAAACAGGGTCTTTAGAACAGAAAGATTTGGATTAATTAGAAGCTCTATAGTAAGTCAAACAACAAAAACAGGTGACTCTTTTTCCAGAGCAAACACCTGAAAAAGCAATGTGTGATACTACTTGTAGCTAATCATCCCACAACAGCAAATACAGATGGTGATTTCCCTTCAGGAAAACAGAACAGACGGTGCAAATAGACTTTTGGAGCCAAAGCTACAGATAAATGTCAAGCAGGAAGCAGTTGGTTTAAGAACAGAACTTAGTTAATGTTAGGTCCTGAGAGCATGAAGAAAAAAACTCATGATTTTCATTGTCACTTTATTATGCAGCGACAAGGAACATCTTAACTAGATTCATCTGTGGCGTTTTGGGAGACCTTTGGTAGGATATGCAGTGTGGGTTCCTTGTGCTGGGCCAGTGAAAGGAGGGTTTGCTGCCTATGCCTGGCTCAGTATGGCTACAAGATCTGGAAGGCTGCCCATTATTATGAGACTGGAACTGCAGACTTTTTGGTGGGATATGACTTAATTCTTAAACTAGGACTTAGGGTAGATATCATGTCCTGCATAAAAATTAATGATCTGATTTTCAAGCTGAAAGGACAGTAAAATCTGTGTTAAGCAGCAGTGCCTGGTGAACTTGTTCTGGCTTTTCTGAGTTTGGAGAATATTTCTCCAGACACATCAGCTGTTCTGGAAATGAAATAAATGTAACAGCTCAGACTTTGAGGAGTGAAGAGCTGAACTGTCATCCTAGCCATCACCTTTACACTACCAAGTAACAGAGAAGATATCTCATCCTGCAGATTCTGACTTAGTTTGAACATGAGTGAAAGCATTTAGATCCTGATTCTGACTGTCATAAAACCATACCATGTCAAGACATCCCATCTTGTTCTGACTGAGCTCTAAGCTAGCTGGACATAAGCAGCCTATGTTCATGAAAATCTTGACATATCCTATCAGATGTAATGTGTTGATAATGCAAATGGATAGTTTTTGGACACATTCAGGCTTTCTTCTGGTCACCTGCCCGTGCAGGCATAGTGGCCTGCCTGCCTTTTCCTTTGTGGACGTACCTACTGATTGCAAATATCTGGAATACCTGCTGGATGACTTTTAAGGACCACCTCCACCAAGGTCAAGAGTTGTTCACCCCCACGTGGAGGAAGGCAAGCAAAATTGGAAGGAAGGCTGCACCTGGGGAGGAGGAATAACTTCATGCACCAGCATGAGCTGGGGGCTGACTGACTGGAAAGCAGCTTTGCAGAGAAAAACCTGGGGGTCTTGGTGGACAACAGGTGAGCCAGCAATGTGCTTTTGCCACAAAGAAGGCAAACATCTTATTGATGTGTATAAATACCCAGTGTGATGAAGTAAAGAAGTTGTAGCTGGACTCTTCTAAGTGGTGTCCAGTGACTAGGGCAGGATACAATGAACACAAAGTGAAATTCCAATAAATATAAAGAAAAACCCCTTATTCATAGGGAGAGTGGTCAAACACTGGAGGTTATTGCCCAGAGACATTTTGGAATTTTCACCCTTGCGACATTCAAATGCAATGCCAGGACATGGTCCTGAGCATCCTCCTCTAGCTCACCCTGCTTTGAGGAGGTGGTTGGACTAGACAATCTCCAGAAGACTCTACCAGCCTTGGGGACTCTGTCAGGCTATGAAATCATATATCTTCCAACATCTGCTCCTCCTACTTTGTCTTTCTAATGAGGATGCTAATCCCCCATCTCCTAGAGGGATGTGATAATGGAGAAGTAAGAGGGCTCTCTGAAGGCTGGATGTATGTAGGAATGTTGACTACAAATCTGACTTTTCTGTACTTCTGAGCACATCAGCAATACTCATGGACTTGTATTTTGCTCCCACTTTCATGGGTATAACACTGGACTATGTCAAAGCCACCTGATCTGTACCACTGTGATCTGTACCACTGTGAGATAGGACATGGAACTGCTTGAGAGAGTCCAGCGCAGAGCCACTAAGATGATTAAGGGAGTGGAACATCTCCCTTATGAGGAAAGGCTGAGGAAGCTGGGTCTCTTTAGCTTGGAGAAAAGGAGACTGAGGGGTGACCTCATCCATGGTTACAAATATGTAAAGGGTGAGGGTCAGGACGATAGAGCCAAGATTTTTACAGTGATGACCAATGATAGGACAAGGGGCAATGGTTTTAAACTGGAGAATAGGAGGTTCCATGTGAATATCAGGAAAAACTTTTTCACTGTGAGAGTGCCAGAGCACTGGAACAGGCTGCCCAGAGAGGTTGTGGAGTCTCCTTCCCTGGAGACATTCAAAACCCCACCTGGATGCGTTCCTGTGTGATGGACTCTCGGTGACCCTGCTCTGGTAGGGGGGTTGGACTAGATGATCCTTCGAGGTCCCTTCCAACCCTAGAATTCTGTGATTCTGTGATTAAGACAGTGACATTTAGTAAATTCTGTTACTTTCGGCTTGCTGCAGTCTGGAAATTCTCAGCTTTATCACCAGAATTGTTGGATCCCACCTTAAAAACAACCTGATGTGGTGTTAACAGAGCCTTATAAGCATGAGATTGTTTATTTAAAATGTGCTTTGGTAGCAAAAGTGGAGTTTACTGAGCACTGAGCAGCAACAAAAAGAGCATGAAGATGGTCATCATCTGAATTTATACATTAACTCATCAGGATTAATGTTGTTGTGACAAATACTGGACAAATTAATGGACTTTAGACTACTGTGATATGAAAATATTATCTTCATTTTTGGGCTGAGTGAAATCTTTACACATGATAAATAATACCTGGCAGTAAATAGGCCAGCTCTGAACAAGTCAACTGCTATGCTATTGGGAGTAATCTTGTCTGGCTAGAACATGAAGCAGATGATTCTCCAAGTCCTGGGAACATGGAGTTCTCTGCTTGCTTGCACCTTTTTTTTTCTTAGATTTTGCATTCTTAGACATAAAGCTAGAATATGCCATCTGCTTTTGTTAGCTTGTTTTTGTTTACCTGTCTCTGGAGGAAGCATGGACTGTCTTTGTTCAGCAATGTCCAAATGTCTCGTTGTACTCTTCCTCCCTCCCTTTTTGCAAGTCAGATGGAAGACACAGCACAAAGGATAACGGATCCTGACCAGTCTGGAGTTCATATCTGCCACGAATTCACACTGCATACAGATAGAAGGAGCAATTAAAATGACCTCATTTGATTTCCCATAGGAGAAAAACTAGTGGTTTTCTTGGAATTTGTTATCATTTGAACAACACTTTTATTTGAGTGATACCTAAACACCTCCTCCTTGCTCAGTAATGGAGAATCCACTTCAACTTGAGTAAATTTTGGTTCTTCTCTACCCTTAGAATTAAAAGTCTTAACTGAATTTCCCTCCAAATTTACCAATGTTAATCTCCTAGCTATTTGGTAGATACTTTTCCCAACCTATCCACTACCGGCAACTACTAGAAAGAGACATAGGAAACCAAATAATCTTCTGACTGCCTGGTACAACCATTTTTAAATTCCTACCCCATGTTCTACTAAACTAAAAGCCTCTGTTACACAATATTTTTTCCCTTCATATAAATTTATAGTCTCATTATAGACTCTTTAGCTTTCTTTTTGTTTAACTGAAGAGATCAAACTCTTTTTGTTTTTCATGCAAAGTTTCATTTTGTATCATTATATCATGTCGTGATCTTTGTATGATCTGCATACCTCTGGAGCTGAACAAAGGGAAAATAATCTTAACATGTCACCCTAACATATTCGGATTTACACAGTCAGAGTTATTAGCCTTTGCAGCTACAGCATAGAGAAACATATTGCAGGGAATTGCCAGTTTCAAACTGAAAGAGAGGAGATTTAGACTGGAAATTAGAAAGAAATGCTTTACTGAGAGGGTGGTGAGACACTGGCATAGGTTACCCAGAGAAGTTGTGGCTGCCCCCTCCCTGGCAGTGTTCAAAGCCAGGTTGGATGGGTCTTGGAGCAACCTGGTCTAGTGGGAGATGTCCCTGCCCATGGCAGGGGAGTTGGAACTAGATGATCTTTAAGGTCCCTTTCAACTCAAACCATTCTGTGATTCTAGGTTTCTATGAATTATGGGGAAGGTCTTCAAACAGCCTTTGCATTAGGTCAGAATTATGCTGGCTGAAGAAATTCTACATTTGCTTTATGTTTGTGTAGGGAAAAATAGTATAAATATGCTTCTGATGGTTTTTGGTTTGTACCCTGACAGATGTGATGAAGGACAATACAGAAACTCTGATGGAAAGAGATGTTCTTCCCTTTTAACATGAAATTTCACTACATAGTTTATGTCTCAGCATATCTTTTTGTAACAGATTTATAGTGTTTAGACAAAGTTCCAGCTATCTCTTGAAATCCCTTCAATGTATTTCAATCTCTTAGTATGTGAGATCTGTTATTAAAGCTTCTCAGTCAACACAAACTGCAGTGGAATCATAGGTGGGCTCATGAGGCTGCTGCTATCATTGCTTTCATATTGCAGGTGGCTCCATTTTCCAAAATGGCCAGACTACTGCCATAGATAGCAGTAAGGTTTATTTCTGACTCCTTGCTCATAAACTTTGGGGTTATACGAGTGAAAAATTGTTTTACATTCTCCAGTCCACTATAGCTCAACATACTGAAAACCCCACAATTGATTTCACTACCTTGGAGTATTAATGTTATGCATGTGTCATTAGGAAGCAAGTAGGTTTAGCTTAATGAATTATATCATTATTGAAAAAGCACAGGTTGGTCATACTTGATAATGCCTTCATAACTTCCCTGAGTCTCAATTTAGTGCTTGTGAACAGCCAGGTAACTGGATGTGGACAGCACAAACAATTCAAACCAGTCTATAGGGTCACCACAAGGTGAAAGTGATTTCAGGTACATGTTCCTGTGAACAAACCTCAGGCTCTTCTTCAGGGGGTCCATTTCAACACTTGCTTGCTTAAAAACATGGAGATGGAGAGAATATCACAAAGCCCTTCTCTAAGTGTCCAGCTGACTTCTTGGAGAAACAAAGCAGGTCATTCAGAGGCAGGAAATTCCTCGTATTCCAATGATAGAGGGAAGAATAGCAGATGCTTGAAGATGGTCTGGGCACTACACACGGGAGGGGACATTGGGTAACAGTATGCACCCTGCTGCCAAGGATGAAATGAAGACCTTCTGTCTGGCTTGTTTCCACTGCTTACCCTATCTTCACCTCATGCCTCTTGGGCCCATATAGACTTCAGGCTATGCCAATGTTGCACCACTTGCTGATTTGATAAGTACCTGGCTGAAATTATCAGCCTCAGTCAACTTCATGACAGAGCAGAAGACAACTTTGCTCATTGTCATAGTGCAAGTACCATGACAGGCACTATTAAAATGTTCACTTTTCCCAGCTTTGTTGATGTGCATGTGTACAGGGGTATGAGTGTGTGTGAATCTAAGTCTTGAAGGAAAATTCACTTTAGAATATCAACTTCACTCAACAAAGCTGAGTCTCCCAGATACTCTGCAACAGCGCAGAAGGGTGCCATTGAGGTTTGGATAGCTCACTTGGATTGGAATAGTAAATTCTTCCAAATAGCTGCTGTTTTAGATGAATGATTTTGGCAAATAAAAGGGTGTGAAGGGGGTTTTTCGGTAACACCAACAAGCACCAATATTTTTTAAATGTTAAATTTCAGAAAAAGCTGAGTGGTTTTCTTTAACATTTTAAAAATAAAACTTGTTCTGTTTTTTTTTTTCCTTCCCATTTTTTCTTAATAACAGTAGTTTTTGTTTAAAAGCTAAAAGAGTAAATGACTAGCATCCCCCCAGACCCTGACTGGGTGAAGCTGCAAAATATCCGTCCTCATGGTAACTCTCCTCAGCCATTTGAAGAGGGTCCATCCCTGCTATGAGTTTCTGGTGCCTAACTGCAGGGTTTTGTTATTGTTTTAACAAATCACTCCTTGGTTTGTTAAAATAATTCTCCCTGATTCCTGGCACAATCAGGATGAGATGAGTCTTTCTGTCTCTTCAGTGTCTGTGATCTGATGACTCTGTGGTTTGTTCTTGTAATAAACACAATTTCTTTGTAGTGCTATACCAGAGTACCCAATTTCATCTCCAAGTTGCAAAAAAATACTTGCAGTCCATTGTGACTCGGTGTTCTTGATTTTAACAACACAAGGGCCAATGTGAAATATTTGCTTTAATCAGGCATTTTTGGAGTGTGATTGGTTAAACAATTTTTCAGCTCTTTAAAATTTTCCAGTAGCAACTGGGAAGTACCACAAATGTGAAGTGATGGCAGGATCTGCAAACCAAAAAGCAATGCAAACAAGAGTTATTACTCATCTTTACATGGTGGGATTGCATTTTGCATAGGAGTATTGGCACAGCATCAGCAACCAGCACAAAGAGCTGTGCAGCCATAGCAGAGCATGTCTCTGTCCCCAGCAATAACCTGACTGTTCTCCAAGCTAATTTCTGCACATTAGACTCACTGCTCTCTGTCCCAAATGCATGAATAATGCATTGGTTCAGCAATGAAGCTGGCAAGCTGAGACTCACCAGCATTGGATTTCTTTCTTCTCCCCTTCCCAGAGATCAGAAGCATCAAATGAAACTTTGTGGGAGATATCGATAGCAGAAAAGGCGGGCAGAAATGATTTGCTCTACACATGTCACTCCCAGGATGGAGTGTAAGAAATCCCAAGGGTATAATCAGCCACCCATGGAATTGTGTTATCCAAGGGAATGTGGTTCCCTGGATGGGAAGCCTTCTAAGAAAGCCCTTTACCTGTTTGCATCTTAATCAAAATTAACCACCATAAAATTCGTATGTTTTGAATACTTATTCATGCCCTTCCCTTCCTCAGTATTCCAGATAATCAGAGACAACAGAGCAGGAAGGGACTAAGAAAATGCACAGGACCAACCAGTCTGTGTTTTCCTGTGACGGATGTCTAGACTGTTTTTGAGAACATGTAATGTTTTTGGACATGAATGGACAAAGTCCCATGCCTGTGCTATCTATCCCAGACTTCTCTTATTTCTATAGTATTCTATAGAAGACTTCTACACTCCTATTAGAAAGGTGGATTTTGGGATGTTTGGTCTTCATTTTGTTTATTGTGCCAAGCCTAAATTCCTTATTTCATTTTAAAACCATGTTTTTCACCTGAATCACAGTGCACAGTGACCTATCCTCTTCTCTCCATTTCTCTTGCTCTAGCAAAGAAAGTCAGATCCTGTTTTCCTCCCCTGCATGTCATGTTTTCATGCACTGACCATTGTTGGTAGAGCAGAAACATATTTTTTCTACTCTCTTCCTCTCCCTCTCCCCTTTTTCCCCCAGTAGAATCATAGAATCATCAAGGTTGGAAGAGACCTTCAAGATTATCCAGTTCAACCCCTACCTAGATCACCACTAACCTACATCCCCCAGTGCCACATCTAGATGCATCTTGAACACCTCCAGGGATGGTGACTCCACCACCTCTCTGGGCAACCTATTCCAATACCCAATCACCCTTATAGTGAAAAAAGTTTTCCTAATGCCCATTCTGAATCTTCCCCCACTGCAATTTAAGGCCGTGGATGCTGTTGAATCATTTTGAGCTGAAGACTGAAAAGAAGTGGAAAGAATGTTTGGAAGAACTTCTATTTCATTTATTAGTCCTGGTTTGCAGGAATACTCATTAAGAGTATTCTCTTTGGAGATGAGTCTGAGATGGGATTTTAAAACTAATGTCCATGTGGGTTTAGGGAGCTCTGATTGGGAAATCTGTGTGTATGTCTTGTGTTTGTTTATTTTGAAAGATGATCAGAGGGCTAAAGTACTTCTTCTATGAAGAGAGAAGAGAGTTGGGGTTGTTCAGCCTGGAGAAGAGAAGGCTCCAGGGAGACCTTAGAACAGCTTTCCAGTACCTGAAGGGGCTACAGGAAAGCTGGAGAGGGACTTTTGACAAGGACATGGAGTGATAGGATAAAGGGGAAATGGATTCAAACTGAAAGAAGGCAGATATAGATTGGATCTAGGGAAGAAATTCTTTGCTGTGAGGGTGGTGAAACACTGGCCCAGGTTGTCCAGAAAAGCTGTGGCTGCCCCCTGCCTGGAAGTGTGGCTGCCCCTCTGCAACTTGGTCTAGTGGGAGGTATCCCTGCCCATGGCAGGGGGGTTGGAACTAGGTGATCTTTAAGGTCCCTTCCAACCTAAACCCCTCTATTATCCTATGAAAGGTATCAAAGAAATAGAAAACCCTTGTTCTAGCTACCTGGTAAGTACTTTGAGTATAGTGTATGCCATTCTCTGCACCCCAGCTCTGGATGGATGTGACAAGGGGGTTGCATTGTCTAACCCTGTGTCCTTTTCACTGATGTGAAGTCAGTAGAGGTGTGGTGGCCAAAAGACACAAATCCAGAGAGGCTTCCCAGTCAGAAGGAGGATATCTTGGCTACTTGGGCTGTCTTGGATGGTTGTAAACACTTGTATTTAGGTAGTTGACTCTCATCATGAGCATTGTTTTCAGGAAGAACTAAATTGCTTACTTGGCTCCTTTTATGTTTGCACATGTAGTAGCACCACTATGTATATAGTATCACTTATGTGCTGAAATATGGAGCTGAATTCCACTCTTGGACAAAAAATTCTTTAGAATTCACATGTAGAATATTCTTCTAGATACATCTTTTGCTGTAAAATGTCAAAGTTTTTTGAAAAGTAATGATTTTGATAAAATGTTGTTATTAAAAATGAAAATGAAACATTACCATCCTAGAAACAATGCAAAACCTCAGTTTCTCATTTCATAAAACCTTGGACCTTACTACTGTTCCTGACTGTGATTGTCTCAACCAGTCCTGTATTACTTCTCTTGTTGGCTGGTGGCTTTAATGGAGTACCATTACATGCAATTATTTACTGAGCAGCCTAAGTCAGGTTCCTGACTTAAATGTGGTCTCCTAACCATATTGTATGAATTGAAATTAGTCATCAAGATAGACTGACCACACAGATTTCTGACAAATAGATATTGATTGGTTCTATACTTACCAGCTAGGAAACTGGGGACAAATGGTCACTGAGATTTCTGACTGTCAGTGATAACCAGCTTCACCTCTGATTACCAGTACAGTTAGAATGCCAATTGCGTATTTACAATACCAATGTATGTTCATTTGATTTTACATTTTAATTTAAGAAGCATAACCAAATCCTAATTTTCAAAAGTGTTTATATATACATATGTATATGAATTTCAGTAATGAAATGAGCTAGAAATATTCCAATGCATCAGAGCAAAATGGAATGCCTTGATTGAGCTGAAACAATTAAGAAATATTTGATAATTAAATTCTGTGAGAAATGTAAAAAATTTGCTTTGTTTCATTTCAATATAACAAATCTATTTTGAAGATGTCATAGTTTCCACAGAATGAAAATCTCAGGTTTCTATAAACCTCACATTTATTGTTAGTGGGTTTTAAACTCCTGTGAAAATGACTTCACATATTTACTCCAATACAGTAACTGTGAAATAAACGTATTTCTTTCAACTTGTGATTAGTTTGGCTTGTGTTTGAACTTGTCTGATGGCTATGTCCCTTTCCTTACTTTCTTTTTAATTATATTTATTATTGTTTTTAAATTAGTCTTTGAGCTCAGAGCATCTGCTCTCCTTGGGTAAGTACAGACAGCCCGTAGGTCTACACTGATGCTAAATGGAGACCCGAGCAGATGCAGCATTTACACAGCTACGATAGAAAGATGGTGTGATTCAGGCAGTAGAAAGGTGATGTGATTCAGGCAGTGAGGCAGGAGTGTGAAAGCCTTGAAATGACGGTACTCATCCTGACTTGTCCAACTGTCCCATCTGGGACAAGACGCTGTCTCTTTTGATCTCTCTAGGCTTGTGATTTCCTAGCATCTCTACGCTCTTTGGTTGTAAATCCACAGTGAAGAGGCTGTTTCTCTTGCAAGAAATATACATCTCTTAACACTACCATTTTTTTCAATCTTAATCTGATACAGAAAATGAATTTCCTTTTGCCTTTAGAATGTTTGATAAATTTCAATAATATGGTTTATTATGAAAATCTCGTATCTGCATTATATTACTGAGTTGGCATTTAATAAACAAAAGCCAAGTGTGAATCCTCTGATTATTGTTAATCTTTTTCTCCTCCTGTGAATGACAAGTTATTCATACAAGGACAAAGAATTTCATATGACTAAGTCTTAATCACTGAAGGCTGTTAGAAAACAATCACTGCTGGATTTTCTACCTCCTGGTTAGGAGCAAAATTAAGTTTAGGGTATGCTGGAAAATAAATTCCCCATGTCTCCTGATGTCGAGGAGAGAAGGGCAGAACTGTCTCCTGCAGAAAACATAATAAAGTTGTTGCTTAGATAAATATTTGTAGCTGTTTCTGACTTAAGGGCAAGACTTTAAGGAACTACTTGTAAAAGCGGTAGACAACTATTTTGCGAGTAGGTTGTTTTGTGGGAAATCTGTTCCAAAGATAGGTCATTGAGATGGAGAAATATCCTTGAACTGAAACTGATTCTAACATCTTGTTGTCCAGAAATATATTCAAGCATACGTTTTACTCTGAGCATACAAACATTGCCACTGAAATAACAGAAAATATTCCTAAAGCTAAGCCAAACCATGCTGAATTGAGTTTCTTCTGTTTTTAAAACAACATGGTTATTAAGCAGTTAACAGTGCTATTGCTGCAGCTCCTCTTTTGCTAAGATATACTAATAAACATGATATTTTTAATATACAATTTGCATAATGCTTCTGTTAATTTGTTATTTTCATTATGGAAACAGAATGAAAACGACATATTATGCCCATAAAAAATATAGAGCAGTGCTAATCCCTGTAGTCATTATACTGTTAACTGAATTGCATCTTTTGCATGGTTATTATTATTATTTATAAAATCCCTTGATAAGGGCTCAGTGCAATGCAATTGGAAAGTTTCCTGATTTATTAAGGAAAGAAAGAAATACTAAAATGAAGGAAAAAGTCGAGAGAGAGGAGAATTGGTATCCAAAAGGCAAACTGAATAATGTGCTTCAATGCAAAGCAACAAATGGGCTTGTCTAAAAGGGAGATTTTTTGTAACAGCCATTTGCTCTCTGGATGTGGCATCTATCAAATTTAATCCCACTGTGTCAGGTGCCTCACATACATATGATAAAGGATAAACCATTGTCCCAAGAAATCCCAGTGCGAAAGAATTGTGCAGCAGGAGTGTTACAGGGAGAAAGGAGTAATTTTTATGTGCAGAGAACCATGGATGAAGCTGTCTTAAGACTTTTGGTGTTGTCCTACAGGGAACCCCATCAGTTCTCTGCTCTGTAGAAATTTCTTGCCTGGTCTTACAAAAGTCATGTTTTACCCCTACTTGCCAGCTATGGCACGCTGCTCACGTGTTTGAAAGAGAATATAAAAATGCATAACAGGCAACTAAAGAAAAACATTCCTGGGTAGAAAATTCATGGTTTCACCTAGGTCTGTATTAGGAACTTCAGTGTATATTTTATTTTAGCTATATTTGTGTGCCTACATCTGGATATCTAGCACGACTAGCGGTGCTGTAAGTTATTCCATATCTCTATATGAGGCTGGTAGAAATGACACAGGATTAATGGAAGACTCATATCTTCTGGGTGGAAGCTGGAGGCTGAACAAGACACCCCAGGGCATCTCAGACCCTCTATATAGACAGCTGAATCCATCTCCAGGATCTGCTGAGAGTATTGATTAGATCTTCAGCATGAAGTTCAACAAGGCCAAGTGCAAGTTCCTTCACCTGGGTCAGGGCAATCCTGTGCACAAATACAGGCTGAGTGGAGAATGGATTGAGAACAGACCCAAGGAGAAGGACTTGGGGGTGTTTGTGGGTGATAAGATCAACATGAGCTGACAATGTGTGCTTTCCCCGAAGAAATCCAATGGTATCCTGGGCTGCATCAAAAGAAGCGTGACCAGCAGGTTGAGGGAGGGAATTCTTCCTCTCCACTCTGCTCTCATGAGACCCCACCTGCAGTGCTGTGTCCAGTTCTGGAGTCCCAAACATAAGGACATAGAGCTCTTGCAGCGAGTCTAGAGAAGGACCACAAGGATGACCAGGGAGCTGGAGCACCTCTGCTATGAAAACAGACTGAGAGAGTTGGGGTTGTTCAGACTGGAGAAGAGAAGGCTCCAGAGAGACTTCATAGCAGCCTTCCAGTGCTAGAAGGGGGCCTACAGGAAAGCTGGAGAAGGACTTTTGACAAAGGCGTGGAGTGATAGGACAAGAGTAAAGGGTTTCAAACTGAAAGAGGGGAGATTTAGATTGGATTTTAGGAAGAAATTCTTTGCTGTGACAGTGGTGAGACACTGGCCCAGGTTACCCAGAGATGTTGTGGCTTTCCCCTCCCTGGAATTGTTGAAGGCCTGGTTGGATGGGGCTTGGAGCAACCTGGTCTGGTGGGAGGTGTCCCTGTCCATGGCAGGNCCAACCTCCTTTCAGGGAGTTGTAGAGAGCAATGAGGTCCCCCCTGAGCCTCCTCTTCTCCAGACTGAACACCCCCAGCTCCCTCAGCCGTTCCCCATCAGACATTTTCCAGTCCCTTCACCAGCTCTGTTCCCTTCTCTGGACACCCCCCAGCCCCTCGATGTCTTTTTTGAAGTGAGTGGCCCAGAACTGACCCCAGCACTTGAGGTGCAGCCTCACCAGTGCCAATTACATATGGCATGGGTTTCTTGGCACCAAGCTTCCATCATTTTAAGTTCTATTTGCAGTTCTGTGATGTACATCATTCTTTCTCCCTTTTTCTCTTCCTTTATAACTCGTCCATCGCCACTGTATCTAAATGTCCCTGATCTATAAACATCATGCATGATTACATACCCCTTATAACTTGCTCTGCCTCTCCCTGCCCAGCACAGACTCACACAGTGCCTACTGAATAGTGCCATTAGTTACTGAATATTCGCAGCAGTGTTGCTGTTTGAGGTAACACTTATTTTCTCCTGCACAGCATCAGTAGCTGACTTACAGCCCTTTCTCAGAGGGAAAGCAAAACTGAGCCATTCTCTCATCTCTTTCTCAAATATAAAATAGTTAAGTACTATAGGAAGCTATTTCTTTATTGCTTTTGTGCTTCTGTTCCTTTAGCCACCTACACAGCTGCAAGATGATATAAGACTGTGAAAGAGAAGTTGAGATAAATCTTGTCACAGCGATGTGAGATGCAGCCACCTGCTGCCAAGGCCTATGACACTTTAGGGATGGGAGAAGGCAGAGAGGTGCAGATACCTAGACTTCAGTCATTGAGCTCACAGCCTGACTAAAGTGCCCACAAAAGAGCAGTGACAAGATAAACCTTGCTTGGACTGATATATCTGTGGCCTGATGGTGCTGCTCAGCTGAGGAGCAGTAGCACCTGGTAGTGAGGAAGAGAGGATAGTTAAGTGTCATCTATGCTTGTAACTTCACAGGGTCAGGGCACAGACCATTATTTGCTGCCTTTACCAACAGATAATGACCCTTTGGATTTATTACATGGTGATGACCTTGAAGGTAGTAACACCAGAAATGACTCCAGCAAAAATGTATCTGAGATCTCAGAGGCAGAGAGATTTGAGATAATTGTTTGGGGAGACAGAGATAGCAGGAAGGACTTTTTTAGTGTATTGTCATGGAAAAATGTCAGTTTTATTTGTCTGAGTTTGTTATGTTCCTGGAAAAGAGACTGTCAGATGGGTTGTCCGGAAAAAGGGGAGGCTGATCTTGTCTCTAAGGGAGACAAGGAAAAAACCTTGATAGTCTATTTACATTCAGTAATTTTTCCTGTTGCAACATATACTAAAAAAACCCCCATTTTGATAACTCCCAAATATTGAATCTGCAAAGAAGAGGAACTTGTCTTGCCTACACAGTTCCAATGTAATTACATTTGTATAGGTGCCATGGCCACTGTGAATCACGGGACAGGTTTTATTAATCTACAAATGCTAATATATCCACAGTTGCTGTGGTTCTTTTGGTTAGTGTAAGTAAGTGACCTCTTGTGTTGACATGTTTAAATATGTCCACTCTTTTTAGACATGTCCACACTGGAAAACACTTGAACTAACCCTAATGAAGTAAGTTTAAGTTCCTGAATAAGCCTTTGCATGGCATCATCCAGCCTGGTCTCAGTGAACCATGGTGGAACATGATGTTAATGTCATTTTCTCTTGCCACCGGTGCTGGAGTTTGACAGCATAACAACATGTTATCTGCAAGACACCATGTTGCTAAATACATGAGTAAAACACTGTGTTTCTTTTGGCATTCCAGTAAAGACCTTATGCAAGGAGGAGGCACTGATATATTTATTCATGGTAAAACATCCTTCTACTCAGGGCTGGCTTAATATAATTATTTTGAGGATAAAAAAATACAGTTTCCATCATAGTTATTCAAGAACTGAGGAAAGGAGGACAAGACAGGTTTGGCACATAACTGGGAAAGTGTGGAAGACTTTAGGCTGATTAGAAATCAGTTCCAAAGCAGTTCTGCAAAGGAAAAATACCAGCTTAACTGTGTCATGTATCCCACAACCACCTTCCCTGTGAGTAGCTCTGTCTATATACTCTCCCTTAATTGGTTTGAGTGGCCTTTGCTCCTTTATTTTCTAAGCTAAGATTCATGTCTTGCAAGAGCTGGTTGTGTTTCTTTCCCTCATTACATTAACTACTGAGTTGGAAGAATTAATTAGTTGATTACGATAAAGTCTAATTACTGTTTGTAGTTGGATTAATTAACCAAATTCCCAGAGATCCCTTCTACTCCCTAGTTGTTCCAGTATAAGCAAGAAGATGCATCCTAAGGGGTAATGAATTGGTAAACTACTTAATAAGCAGCATCTGCAATAGACATCTTTCCAAAACTCAAACATTGGAATTCAGCCCTTGGATGTAATCTGAAAGCTTGTCATTGAGTAGGACAAATGGGAGGATGGAAGAAAATATACACATAATGAAGCTGCATAACTGATGTGAAAGACTGTGGTGGAGACCCAGTTTCCATGTGTGAAAGAAGACCTGATCTAAAAGAAAGGTCTGGGTAACACTGTGTAAAAAAACCCCAACAAAACAGTGAGACAGAAAAGAGCGTGGTCTCCTTGGGCTGGCACAAAAAAATGTGTAGGTCTGACATGAATAGAAAGACAGGCTCTATAGTTGCCTAGAGCAAGCTTCATCAAAAATGTGTTCATGCTTTCACAGAATCACAGAATCACAGAATGTCAGGGGTTTGAAGGGACCTCAAAAGATCATCCAGTCCAACCCCCCTGCCAGAGCAGGGTCACCTAGAGCAGGTCACACAGGGATGCATCCAGTTGGGTGTTGAATGTCTCCAGAAAAGGAGACTCCACAGCCTCTCTGGGCAGCCTGTTCCAGTGCTCTGGCACTCTGACAGTGACAAAGTTCTTCCTTATGTTCACCTGGAACCTCCTATGCTCCAACTTGCACCCGTTCCCCCTTGTCCTATCACTGGACATCACTGAGAAGAGCCTGGCTCCAACCTCCTGACCCTCATCCTTTACATATTCATAAACATTAATGAGGTCACCCCTCAGTCTCCTTTTCTCCAAGCTAAAAAGCCCCAGCTCCCTCAGCCTTTCCTCATAAGGGAGATGTTCCACTCCCTTCATCATCTCTGTGGATCTGCACTGGACTCTTTCAAGCAGTTCCCTGTCCTTCTTGAACTGAGGAGCCCAGAACTGGACACAGGACTCCAGATGTGGCCTCACTAAGGGAGAAGAGAGGGGGAGGAGAACCTCTCTCAACCTACTAACC
>VZRW01010304.1:0-137389 GCA_013398125.1 Aegotheles bennettii
TGCTGCGTGCATTGCTGTACAGGATCTCCATGGTCTGCAGTGAGGAGTGAGAAACATGGCTTCTATAACGATACTCGGGCATCAGTCTGCAACCCACTCCCACCCAAAATGCTGTGTAATGCTCTCTACATTTTTTTGGGTTTAACATGTTGTGAATCTCTGCATATGCAGTCCACTATAGCCTTGTGGAGGTTGTCATAGTGGAAGTGGCAAGTTTTGACACAAAATAAATAGGGCGTTTGGTCCAGAAAATGCCTGGGAGGGATTTAGGTACTGTATGATAATTATACTTGCTCTTTTTCATGTAAAAATTATCAAAAGGGAAACAGTTGATGAAGTGATTGTCCCAGTTCAGGGTTTATTTAAAGTTCATGACTCGGAATCTCTTGAGGTGATCAGAATGGATATTGCTCTTCCCCTTGTTCCTCTGTTGTTTCACAGCCATCAATATGTCGAGGAGAAATTCAGTGCTTTTGCTTAACTTGTACATTTTAGGTTTTCTTCGCAGCCCTTGCGGCTAGACACATCACTTCCAAATGAGAGGTGTGATGGTAATTCATGCTAACGAGATGAATGTGACAGCAACCTGAAAATGTCGCTAATCACAACCCTGCCTGGGGCTATGAGATGGGAAAGCATCATTCCTGCCCGGTTTGGTAGAGTATTAAATACTGATTATACTCCAGTCAAAGTAACAGGTATAAGAGAGAAAATGAGCTATCCCTGTTTCAAGCAGTGCTTTCTTTTGTCACAGTGGGTAGTTTAACCTGTTTAGGATCTATTTTTCTAGCTATAAAAATGTCTGTGGATGATTGAGAATTACTGACTCCGCAGCACAACTCAACACTCTTGGATCTCTCGGCCTCCATTAGTCACAATTCTGCTCCTCCTCAGAAACTGTTTCCTCATCCTTTTTTTCCTCTTGTACAAGCAAGCAGGCACTGCCATCCCACTGCTCAGTGCACCGCATCATTATGGCTGCCTCTAAGATTATACATGGTGAGGCTTGGAGGACTTTGGAGAGAGGGAAACTCATGTTAAATTGCCCTGGTAAGTGGCACCTGGCTTTCTGCTGTGCCTTAAACTGTCCACCACCTCCCTCGCAAGCTTGGTTCAGTCTGAAGAGTAAGTGAATGAGGAACTCAAAGCGGTGATGCAAAATGCTTTTCAAGCCATGCTTAATTAAAAGGTGTAAAAAAACCAAGAAAGAATGAACCTTTCTGTCTTTCTCAGATCCTTTAAGAGCCCAGGTGGAATTTAGGTTTAACCTCATTGAACTGCCATCCTCTCATTTTTACTGACTCTTCTAGGCAACCCATTGAGACTATATCTAGTGATGATTAAGGAAAGTTCAGCAGGAACCAGTTGTGATCTGGGCTTCTCAACAGTTACTAATAATGATGTTAGAATCAAAGACCTGCTCGAAATCCAGAATGTATTTACATAGGGTACGAAGAAAGGGTCTAGGTTTGGGTTGCAGAAGGCTGGTGATCTGCAGCTATCCTTGAGAAGCCACTTAATTTCATGTCCCTTTGTTCTTCTCTAGGCCTCTTTTTTTTGTGATAGTACTTAATGGCAAGAAGTGTCTCCTGGTAGATGTTTACATGACAACTAGTTCACAGGCTCTAATTTCAGAAAGGGCTGTGGGCAAAATTATAAGGATCATTAATTATCTTTTCTGTAAGTAATTGCATTTTTTTGGATGAGTGGCTTGTTTGCAGAACTATCAGTCTGCTGAATAATAGCATCTTTGCATATTAAAAGCTTTAAAGAACTAGAGCATCTGAAGGATACAGTAGCAAATGCAAGACCCTACTAGTTCTGTATTGCTATTTCTACTTTTTTTAGACACTGTTTATTCAAGGGAAGAGAAAATAACATGTCCTGAGCTCAGTTCAGTTTAAAACCAGCAGCTTTTTCTGTGATAATCATGGTGATACTGAGCCCACTGATTCCAAATTCATTGCAACCCTGCAGTGAAGTGGGCAGTGACTCTAGCAAGATGTAAAGATCTCGGGAATGTTGATGGTGATGTTGAACACTTTTTTAGTATTTCCCACTCAGGGAACTTGAAATCTAATGGCCAAAATGCGTAAGTGCTTTTAAGCATCACTATAAGTATCAAAGACTTCTGGCTTGCATGTGACCATTATGAAAAAGAGTTTGATATTATATTTTTTAGGTTCTTTGTTTTACAACTGTTTGGGTTGCTTTCAGGACTGTGATTATTCTCTTCAGCCTTTGAGTATGGAGGTCAGTGAGGGACCAAACTGTTTCTAGTTGTCCTTCAAATGCAAGCAAGAGGAGGTTTTGCAGTGTCACATTGACATGCTCCTTCCTCTGGCATCTATTGTTTCTTTTGAAATGGGGAAATAAAGCAAAATATTCAGTTTCAGAACAATGTTTAAACCTGTGAGACGATTGTTTTATTTGGATGTGGGGTAAGCAGGTGAATTTCTAAAGCCTTTGAGGCAGTTTTGAAGGCAGGAAACAAATGTAAGTGATTTTATGTCACACTGCCATGTGGCATATATGTAAATGGACATTTGAATGGCCAGGTGCTTGGAAAATCTAGAAGTCCACTTTTGGGGTACAGAAGCTATTTTTATACCTTGCTAGATAACTTCTGAATCCATCCTGATGTGGTGCATCCCTTGTTTTAAGCAGAGTGACTGTGGGATCCTGTTAAAAGGGGATTTGGGGAAAAGCCAAAGTGGGCCTTCTCAGTAAGGGAAGGTCAGCCAGGAGCTGGGGAGCCAACGGGCCTGGCAGGGCAGAGCAAGGTGAGTAGAGATGGTCCAGGGGTGGTAGCCAGGGCCTGCCCACAGGCTAGGTCTCCAGGCATGTCTGTAGGATGAGAGATCTACAGTCAGGCCAGTATTCAAACCAACTGGTCATGACCAGCAGGGCACATGGCCAGGCTTGGACGTAGCTGCAGCATTGCTCAGGCAAGGACCCGGAGTGGGGGCTGGAGCAGAGGCAGCTCCTGGACAAGGGGGTCACCCCCTGTGGGGCTTCTCCCAACACAGCTCCTTTCCCAGCAGCCTGCTCCCAGGTTGCAGCCGTGCCACATTCAAGCTGGCCTGGAGCACCAGCAGCCAAACCCCTGGAGAAAGGATGAAGTTTTGCAGAGGCTGTTGGTGCACCCAGAGCCTGAACCCAGTGGTGTCTGGTACTGACTGTTCCAGCCCCCAAGAGGACTGGGGAGGGGAACCTGCCTTTCCCATGCTGTGATTCCCCTGCATGCCTCCCACTTACCTGCATGTGACTGCCTGTGCCTGATGTCCCTGCTGCATGGTGCTGGGTTTTAAAGACACTCCTGAAGCACCTGCAGTGAGTGCCCTTTGCAGTGTCCTTTCTCAGCTATGACTTTTGGGTGTAGCATAGAACTGATGCTTGGCTACTGTGACTACATCCCCCAGCCTGTTAAAAGTAGAAATGGTTCCTACTCAGAATCACAGAATCACAGAATCACAGAATCTAAGGGGATGGAAGGGATCTCGAAAGATCATCTAGTCCACCCCCCCTGCCAGAGCAGGGTCACCTAGAGTACATCACACAGGAACGCATCCAGGCGGGTTTTGAATATCTCCAGTGAAGGAGACTCCACAACCCCCCTGGGCAGCCTGTTCCAGTGCTCTGTCACTCTCACAGTGAAAAAGTTTTTCCTGATATTTACATGGAACCTCCTATGCTCCAGTTTACAACCATTGCCCCTTGTCCTATCATTAGTAATTACTGACAAAAGCCTGGCTCCATCATCCTGACACTCATCCTTTACATATTTGTAAACATGGATGAGGTCACCCCTCAGCCTCCTTTTCTCCAAGCTAAAGAGCCCCAGCTCCCTCAGCCTCTCCTCATAAGGGAGATGTTCCATTCCCTTAATCATCTTTGTGGCTCTGCGCTGGACTCTCTCAAGCAGTTCCATGTCCTTTTTGAACTGTGGGGCCCAGAACTGGACACAATACTCCAGATGTGGCCTCACCAAGGCAGAATAGAGGGGGAGGAGAACCTCTCTTGACCTACTGACCACCCCCCTTCTAATGCACCCCAGGATGCCATTTGCCTTCTTGGCCACAAGGGCACATTGCTGGCTCATGGTCATCCTTTTGTCCACCAGGACCCCCAGGTCCCTTTCTCCTACACTGCTCTCCAGCAGGTCAGCCCCCAGC
This sequence comes from Aegotheles bennettii, assembly GCA_013398125.1. NCBI lineage: Eukaryota > Metazoa > Chordata > Aves > Caprimulgiformes > Aegothelidae > Aegotheles > Aegotheles bennettii. The sequence goes on from VZRW01010304.1 coordinate 4,176, forward strand.
CTGTACTGGTGCATGGTGTTGTTCTTCCCCAGATGCAAAACTCTGCACTTGCCCTTGTTGAATTTCATTAAGTTTCTCCCCGCCCAACTCTCCAGCCTATCAAGGTCTCTTTGAATGGCAGCACAACCTTCTGGTGTGTCAGCCACTCCTCCCAGTTTAGTGTCATCAGCAAACTTGCTGAGGATACATTCTGTACCCTCATCCAGGTCGTTGATGAAGATATTGAACAACACCGGTCCCAGTACCGACCCCTGAGGCACTCCACTAGTCACAGTCCTCCAACCAGACTCTGCCCCATTGACCACAACTCTCTGACTTCTTCCCTTCAACCAGTTCACGATCCACCCCACTACCTGATCACCAAACCCATACTTTATCAGCTTGTCTACAAGGATGCTGTGGGAGACAGTGTCAAATGCCTTACTGAAATCGAGATAAACCACATCTACCGCTCTACCATCATCCATCCACCTAGTTATTTCCTCATAGAAGGCTATAAGGTTGGTCAAACATGACTTACCCTTGGTAAAGCCATGTTGAGTGCTCTTAATGACCCCCTCATCCTTGATATGCCTGGAGATAGTGCCAAGAACAAGTTGTTCCATCACCTTACCAGGGATGGAAGTGAGGCTGACCGGTCTATAGTTACCCGGGTCCTCCTTCCTGCCCTTCTTGTAGACTGGAGTGACATTTGCTTTCCTCCAGTCCTTTACTCTTTCCTCACTATGTTACAGTGTGGAGAATTTAAGCAGAGAGGCACAAATCACTCCCTTACTTTCTATGGAGAAGGTGGTCTTCATGGTATCTTCACCCTACAGCTGCCATGGAGGAGTCAGAGATGATAATGTATCCTCCTTTGTGGCCAAGCTGGCCACATGACTTTGTTAAAGGAAGTTTTCAGGTCTGGAGTGCTGCTGTTTGGTCTCTGGTGTCAATCTGGATGGCCTTTGCTCTCTTGTAGATACGTGCTAAGTCATGTTCAACTGAAAGTTAGACTGATGCTTGTGTTGTGCTACTCTGGAAACACAACCTTTGGCTCCAAATGCAAACAGTTGATAAGAGAAGAAAAAAAATCAGCTATAAAATATAATTAGAAGATATAAGATATGCTACTTATTTTTATTAGACACTACACACTGCTATTTGTATATGTATAAAGAATATTCAGGAGAACTCAGTCTTAATCTCAACTTCTGCAAAACCACTGTGCAGTTATGAAGGAAAGATGATACTGTCCTACTCCATGATCTTTGAATGCTTTGCTATATCTTCATGAGACATTCTGAGAACAACCTAGGAGAACAGATGGCACAAAACACCATATAACATCCTTATTCTGCTGTAGCAGCAGTACAGATCTGATCTCCCCCTCCAGGGCTACTCTAGTATGTCACGAGAGCTGAACGGATGGGCTCACAGTGAGACATGATGCATCAAAATTGTTACTGCTGTGATTCTAGAGTTACTCTGGAGAATCTGTCAACACCATATGAGGCTTCTTAATGTTCCCTGTCCTACTTATGAGAATACAGAAAATTCAGTAACTCTATTCCTATTTGTTTTATTTGTTGAGAGCAAGCTGTTGAAAGCTGTCTGCTTTATGGTATAGAGGATTCCCGGGTTCAAAGCTACAGAAGGCTCATGTATTTGGGGGTGAAAAGAAAAGTGGAGATGGGCAGGTTAAATAGCAACACATTTGCACCTCTGCATGGTCACAGCTGCCTTGCATGGTGTAGATGTACAGTGGTGTGTCATGGTTGCAGCCAGCTCGGAGGGATGGGGAGGTCAGATTTTCTCTGTTCTCAAAGTAAAGAACTTTAGGAAACCAAGGATACACGAAACAAAACTATGCTAGAAATGCAGACTCATTTTCTGATCAACCTATTATAAAAATGTGTTCACTGTGAAATGAAAACCTTTTCTTTGTTTTGATAGGGAGAAATGGGAGGTAAAATTAAACAAAGGTTTAATTTAAATAGGAACTCCCTCCTTGAAGTTTCTGGTGTTGCCTTTGGCAAGGGGGACTGAAGTTGAAATACAAGGCTCTTTTTTGAAATGTTTTTTAATTCACAGACTCTGCTGGTTTTATTCAAAAAAACCCTGTTGTTCTTGTGGAGGGGAAAAAAGAAAATGGAAGTGGTTAAACACTCTAAAAGAAGTACTAAGCTTCTAAGAAAGCTGCTGAAAATGATAATGAATAGCAGCAGAAAGTTCCTTTTTTGTAACATTGATAAGAAAAAGGAGAAACCTGGTGTGATATTGTTTGCATGTGGAGCTGACAGAGCTCTTCTCTCCAGTCTGGGAAACCAGAGCTTGCAAGAAGTTAGAAATAAACATGAATGAGGTTTTAAACTTGTAGGAAGATCTTGCCTGCAAGAGAGGTGGAGATTGCATGGGGAAAGGCAAACAGAGCAGTGCATAAACTCTGCAGCAGGCTTCAAAGTGGCACGAAACTCAAAATCATTGAACTGTTGTTAATGAATGAAGAGATCATGCCACACTGTAATGACAAAGCAATCCCAATCCATTACTTTGCCCGGTAATTTTAAGGGCTTAAATTTGGGTTCAGATAATGTGATAGTAAGTAGCCCAATCAGCCAGGTACCAGACCAAGTAAGTTGGCTGGCTGAGAGGTGTCAGATTTATGATCAAAACTAGAAGTCTTGTCACTGTCTGCAACATGTCGCCCTGGAATGGTCCCAGTTGCATTGTAAGCGTCGTTATGAAAAGCATCCTGAGCATTTCATTCACAAGTTATTTGCAGTTCATGGTTTGTACTTAGTTTGAATGTGTAGCGCTTTTCAAGTTCCTATTTTTGTAGGATTTAAATTCACAATAGACCATGAGATCATGTAATCTTTTTTTAAATTTCACCTACCTCTGGGTCAAACCCTGCAAATTGTGCAATTTGTCATCCAGGAAGATGTTCTGTCTTATCTGGAGGTATAAAAGCTGCAGAATCTTCCCATTCTCTTGGCGGTGATGTACACTTGGTTGGAAAATCAGAATCTCTGATACCTCTGATTTGATATGCAAGACATTTTGTTTGGCTGAAGGGAAATATCTCAGTGTCTTTAAACCAGTTTTGTTTCAGATGCTTAAGGGAATTATGATGGCTGCATTGATTTCATTCAAATATGTAATTGAACATGCTGTTCAGAGGCCATGTGTTCCATCCTGTGCCCAGGCATGTCCCTGGTGCCTGGGTGTTGTGCTAGGTGGGTGTTGTGCTCATAGCCAAGACTGTGACACCTGAGAAGCAAGTCTGTAATGAAAATGGGGCTACCAACCATCTGAGATAGGACAAACAGAGCTTTCCAGCAGCTCAGGATGAGGACAGACTGGGCTGTAGTTAACCCAGATGAAAATGTTTGCCTTCACTTTGACAAACCAAAATGCTGTCTTTCAGTAGTGCAGATATGAAAAACTGAAATATGTGAGATGAAGTCTTTCATGGGAAATGCTGATTTTTCTGGAAATCATGTTTCCTGCTGCAAAGAAAAAGTTACTTGAGCGGTATATTCCCAACCCACTCTCACACAGAATCTGTCTGAATCTTAGTATTGCCATCTGGCACCCAGTTGGAGAACCACAACAGCATATGCTTCTTTTATGTTACTATTTGATATTTATGAGTAAGACAGCTTGATAATATATTTGGCTAATTACTTTTTAAAATTCCATGTCCAGAAAATTCATGGGAAATGTGATGTGAAACTTTGTTGAACAGAAGTGAACAGGAAACTGTTCTCAACCTGAAATAAAGAGGAAATCTAAAGCAAAGATACAGCACACAACTGCACTGCAAAGGGAAGCTCTTCTCTGCATTATGCTAGGTGGATCATGCAAGGCTTCAGGTTCCAAGTGGGAAGTGACAAGCAATCAGGTACTCAATCTTGGGCTCCCAAACCAGAAACATTTATTATAATGTTCTAGTTGAAATTTGCTTTGAAATGTAATGAGTATTGCCATCCTTGGGTTGGACCTCCCTCTTCCATGCCCATGAAAAAGATATCTGCTTTTTATAAGGACAACCAGATATGAAATTCTGATTTAAAAGCAATGAAAATAATTTTGTTTTAGAAATGGCTCTGCAGCATTTCATGTTACTCGGGTTCCCTCATTCCCTACACAGTGTGGCTTCTAGGAATGATGACTGCTAAGGCTAATGAGCAGGTGATGCAGCACAGTAGGAGCAAAGCAGTTGTTGTGGAGGATCCTCCACTATGCACCTTTCAGAGTCGAGTCAGTTCAGATTAGAGTTAGCCTGGTCTCCAAATGTTTCCAGCATGTGTGTGACTTGATTTGTACTTTCAGTAAGCTGTCCTGCAAACTGTTTCTTCTGTCCTGCTTGCCTCTCAACCTACCACTCCTATGAGCAGCATATAATCATGGTTTCATACAGATGACAGTACTATTTTGCTTTTCTTCCATCCTCACCTATATGAGGCCTCATACATGAAACAAACATTATTTTTGTCCCTGTCTGTATTCCTGCCTTACTTCTGCCCCTGCTCATTCTGTTCCTGCTTGCTTATGGATGGCGCCATGGTGCCTGCTCCTGAACTCCATCCCAGCTTCACATTTGGTCAGCAGAAAAACAAAGGAACATTATGAGGGGAAATTTCATGCTCAGTCCTGCAGCTACAGAAACTCTTGCATAAGTGTTCTGGAGAACCCAAAACCCTGCCCTCCAGGAGGCCCCAGACTAAAGAATGTCTAGGGAGACTTCACTGCTGCAGCTTCTTTGCCTCTGGGTGACTGGCACTTTGGAGCTGGGAGACAGTACTGCTAGGTATATCTATTTTGGATTCTCCTTAAGTCACTTACTACTGAATATCCAATATTTCAAGGAAAATGCAGACATTTACGTTTTTGCTAAACAAAGTTGTCAGCTTTGATGAAATATTTACTGAAATAACAGTAGCCCTTTGAAAATCAGTTCTGAACATCCCTAACAATTAAAAAAAACCCCAACAACTTCCATATAGATGCTCTTTTGACTAAGAAAGAGCCTATGATTCTCTCAACGCAGCAAAGAGCTGCAAAGGGGGTTATAGTGCCATGTGGAAACTCCAGTAAAGCTCACTGGGCTGTGACTGGAATCCTGCTATAAGTTGTTATTAATTAATAACTGCAGATTTTTTAAATATTTATTTTTGGCAGCAGTCTTGGACGCATAAAAATCAAAACCCGATTCTTTAGACTCTAAACTGAAAGGACAGCCACTGACTTCACTGGAAGTTGGCTCAGATTCTGAGAGACTGCATGAAACTATATATTACTTTAATAGAGCCACATTTCACAGTGCAGCGCAATTTAACAGATTTACATTGCATAACAAGGAATGTACTATTTTCTAAGAGCAGTATAAAAACTAAAGCTACCTTTGGTAGAGTGTGTGCAGAGAAAATGAGAAAGGAACAGATGGGGAAGCATTTACATAGGAGATGGCAGGCAATTTCATTTCTTCTATTGGCATGCTAATTAATGATCTTTCCAAAGAAGGAATGCAGTATAAATCTCCTAAAGGAAGGATAATAGCAAGGTCAGATGTATCTGCTAAACCATGCAGGAATTTGAATGCGCAAGTGTTGCAAAATCCCATGTCAGATTAATAACCTGTTCTAAAGAAAAATTTGAAGGACTTGGTAAATGCAATTTGAAATGCAGATACAAGGTAGAAGAGCGATGCATTGGAATTTCAAGTAACAAAACTTGAACTCTTGAGCTCTCCTGGATCCTGCAATTTGTTTAAATCTGTTGCTCAGGGTGAATGTTGAAAAGCAGAAGGGGAGAGCTGGCGTTTTCTCCCCTTTCTGGAGCATGTGGGTGTCTTTGAAGGTCTGCATAGTTTAGCTGAGAAATACCGATTCAAAGACTTCAAAGGGTTCAGTTTAGCTGAGATAAACATTTGAAATAGCCGAGGATTTTCTATAGCTTAGACTAATAGTCGTAATATTTGCAGTATTTGATGTAACTGAAAGCATAATGCTACTACATTACACATAATGCTACTAGCTAGCTCTGTAGTGCCAGTAAGTTAGCAATTATTCTGTCTGGCCCAGGAGCATGGCTCACAATGACCAGGTACTTCTAATTGCAGTTCCTGGGGTGCTGTTCAACTGAGAAGTGTCATAGTGCCTTATGCACATCAAACCCACGGCAGTGTAGGATTTTTCCCTTTTTCATTCAATACATGATGAAATTGTCTTAAGGTCACCCTGACAAGCTAAGCTGGGGAGCAGTAACCCAGGACTTTCCACCCCAGCTTTGTCTGGCTGCAAGGCTGTTCTGCCTGTGCATGTCGGCAGTCTCTCCAGCCTCATCTTTCTCCTATCATGGTCTGACATTTTTGGTTCTTTTCCTCTATGATCTCTGCTGACTTGCTCTCCCCACAGCCAAGCCTCTAAGAATTCAGGATTTTGGCACCTCTGGTGTTTTCTTATATTTTTTTAACGCATGGAGATTGTAAACCTAAAATACACTGTGTCTGGAGACCACTTAGGAAACATCTTGAATATTATGACTGTGAGGAGAGGAGAGTTAAAAGATGTATTTTGGGGAAAGTCCACAGGGCCATGCTGTGACTAACAGGTTGGCTTAAGACTGCTGTTTTCAGAAGAGTTTGATCCATAATGTCTGTAGGAAATGTCTGCTTGCTCAGCACCCAAACTGCTGGCTGTTAAACTGAGCGAGGAACTGCTTGTTTAGAGCAGGTATTTGATCCTCACTTTGGGTCAGTTCCACTTGTAAATAGTTCTGGACTAAATTCACAAGGAAGACTGAGATAAGATCCAAAGTCCAAAAGGTAAAGCAGGAACAGCCCTTGGACAGGCTCCTTGGAAGCCCTGCTGCTGGGCTTGAGCAGAGCGATGAGCACCTTGGTGGTGTGGAGCTATGTGGTTTCTGTGTCTCACATGGTAGGACTCATGGACTCCATCCATTCCACTCCTTTTCTTGATATTTTCCATACTAGCTGAGGGTCTCCTACACAGGGAATTTTTAATGACTTGTCTCTTCATCAGCCTTTAGTGGGAAGCTGAGGATATGAATTTCATATCCAGAAATTAGCTTTGCAGCACTAGGGCAAAACTCCATGTACGTCTGCAAGGAGACCATAGTGAAACAGAGGAGAAAAGGTGCAGAGTTGGAAATTGAGACCCTAAACAATAGTAGCACAAATGTGATTGTCAGAAGTAGAGGCTGACAAAATACAGTAAAGTCTACTAGTGAGTATTTAATTCTCATCAGATGGAAAACAGTCCCCATCCCAGCATTTAAAAAGAAGGAATTTAGATGGAAAAATTAGCATCATTATTTTGTTTTGTTTTGTACTTTCAGTAAAAGATGAGATTCATTAACAAATGTGACTTGGAGGATTTGACAAGCAAATAGGATTCAGACAAGTATGCATACACTGAAAAAACTAGTTAAAACAGCTAGAAAAACAAGTATTGAAAAATAATTTTAACCTTGAGATTGCAGATGTTATGTATAGTTATATTTATGTGACAAGGCGCAAGTTCTAAGCGTTGCATGAGCAAAAGAGGCTAAAATCTCAAAGTTTCTGAAAGATTTTTTTGAAAATAAATTTAGAGGTAAGGGTGGCTGTCAGATTGGCTGGGTTAGCATCTAACTTAATAGAAAATGAGACACTGGCAATAAAATAAATAATGCTGTTTAATTACAGTCATGACCTTTAGTAACTGCTGCATTATTGCTTGGTATTGTAAGTGATTTATTCTATTTAATGAAACAATTGGGGTTTTTTTGTCTGCCAAAACCATCAAGCATTGGAATTGGAAAATATCTATTAGTTTATCTGGTTCGTGTATCCCCTGCTACGTGATGTCTTGTCCAGTTCTGCTGTAAATATCTTCAAGTGTTGTTATGTGGGAAATGCACTGGAAGGTTATTCTGCAGTCTGCAATACTGATTATTCTTACCATGGAAGCATTTTTGCCTCTGAGTTGAGATGTAGGGTTACTTCCATCTCATTTCTGCTGGCTGGATTTTTTTTCATGCTTTTCTTCATTTATAAACCCATTCTTCTTCACTGCTTTCTCTCTTTTCCTATAGTTAAACCCATATCAAAAATGGAATAGTTTTTATTGGTTCACATGTCTGCTTCTCTGATGTTGAAGAAAATATGAGAATATGCATTAAAAAAATGCATAAAAAATAAAATCTGTGCTGGGTGATGGCAATTATTAATGCAAAAAAGGCAAATAATGAGCATAGTAGAGCTGGTGTTCTTTGAATCTGCAAACTCAGAGATGCCCTGATGCCCCTAATTTAATAGAATCCTAATGGCAACGGAAGAAATTACTAGGGCAAAAGGTAGTAGTTTAAAAGCAGAAAATCAAACAAAAGACACTAGAGGGTCTGTTTTTATTTTGCCTGTCCAGGCCTAGCGAATAATATTGGAAAGGCTTTATAAAAGCTGCACTACAATGGAGGAAGTTAAACAGGGAACTATAGCTAATATTTAGGATATATAGCCAGTAGATGATAGTCTGGCATGTGTAATGAGATCTCACATTCTTCCCTCGGATCAAAATTTAAAGAATTGTCAAAAATCTGCAATGATCTGTCATTGTGCTGACCAATTGATTGCATTTGGCTTTATTGACTAATAAAAGTAACTGATGATACGGGACTCCCGTGTATATGTACAGAGGTTGACGTGAGATGCATGTATATACCTCCCAAAAGTGGATTAAAACAAATCGCCTAGTAAATGTATCTAACTTGTGCATTCAAGATGCGTCTGGATGTGGTGCTGGGTGATGTGGTTTAGTGCTGATGTAGGTAGGGGTTGGACTGGATGATCTTGAAGGTCTCTTCCAACCTTAATGATTCTGTGATTAGTTGCACAGAGGAAATTAATATCTGAACCTCAGGAGAAAAAAAGAATAAATCAACAAACTTTGTAAAATTTACCTGTTTTAGGATAAATAAGTGTGCTCAAAGAGTCAGTGTTGAAAGGACGCTGAATGGTTACTATGCACCCTCTGCTGTCACTCCTCTAATCCCCTGCGTCTCGGTTTCCCTTCTACCCTGCCTTCTCACTTGTTTCTTTTTGAGGCATATGTGAATGAGTGAAGACAAGGGTCATTTGTACTGCAGAAGGAAAATCCCAGCCTTGCTGGAAGTTGAGCACCATGAAAGGACTTGTAATTAAGTAATTTGCCCATATGAATAAAACATAGATAGTTATTTTTAGAAGCTTGAATGTTCTGACAGACCCAGTAATATTTTAGCTGATCTCACCGCTGGTCCTCCTGAGCCAAGGGCTGTCCCCTGTCCTCCAGAGTTCAGAAAGTAACATCATTAATGATAATACGATGATTTTGGTGGAATTTGCTACCTTTTAGTGAAGCTCATTCCTACTTGGGGCCCAGGGGCTCATTTCCGAGGCAGTCTCCCTTGGATAAGCTACCTTGGCCAAACTTTCAAAAACTCATTCCGATTATTTAATTGAACTTCTCACTCTTTCAAGGAGATATTGCTTATACTCAGACTTAATAAGTCTCCTGGTCTAGATAGTTCCCTCTCTGATCATTACAAGAGGCAGGGCCATTAATATCAGCTTATCAAGTTTGCTGCCCTGTCATATTTTCCCTTCTTTTAATTTTACTGAAAATGTTATATTAGCATAGTGCTTCTGAAGAATTATAAATGTTTTTGGGTTAACTTTTCTCCTGACTGTCCATATTTTCAAGACAGGTTCTTTTGTTTATCAGCCTACTGTAGCTACAAGCCTTTTATTTCCTTCTCAATGTATGGAAAAGGCACTTCAGCTCTGGCTGTCAAGAGGGTCCTCACTGGGGTCTGATGGATGCAGCCAGACCTAGAAATTCTTCTGACTCCCTGTTTTTCAAATGTAGATTGCCATTGCCTCCCACCACTGTGCTGGGCTGAGCTTGTCAGATTGTAACACCCCATCTCCAGGCTTTGTGAAGCCACTTTGCTGTGATGCAAATGGCTGTACCTCAGGTGTCTGCCAATCTCTGGTGTTGAGCCCTTCTCTGTAGGATGTCACTCGGCTTATCAGGCTAACATTACTATCTGATGTTACCTCCAGGTATCAAGGGCCTTGTGAGTCAAACTTCCTGCAGGTAAGAAAGCTCTTTGAAGAAGCCCATGTTTACTTTTCTTGCTATGCTCTAGAATTTACCTAACAATGCAACCTGAGCACATATTTGCTTGTTCACTGATTTATATGTATAAAAATTTGAAGGTTAAATAGGCTATAGATGTTATATGGTCTCTTGAGCCATTCCAAAACCTATCACTTATGGGGGTCAGCAAAACTGATCTCTCTTAGGATCCTCTTTCTCACTAAAAATTGTCTGGACTGGTGATACCACTTCAATACCCACACAGGAAGCTCCCAAAACCTTGTACTAGCTCACTAAATTCCAGTGGCAACAGAACAGTGGCAGCTTCAAAGAAACAAGCTGGCCAAGAGATCCAACAAGGAAGCTGTTTATAATCATCCCACTTGTGTGCTGAATAGATTGCATCCATCTTTTGACACTTGTAAAAAGCAACAAAAGTGGTAAAAATTGCCCAGTAATGCTTTTGACATTATCTTTCAAGAAAAATGAAATCTATACCCTTTCAGAGAACTCAGCAGGACATTGCCTTTTACTTGTTCTCCCTATTGTTCATTGTCTAAAGAATGGAATTAATGATTTTCTCAAAGGCTTATTACTTTCAGAAATCAGTTCAGAAAAATCATCTGTCTTGGCAAAACAGCTAGAAGTCTTCCAAAACAGGCCTTTCCAACTAATGAATTGCTCCTTGAACTTTGACCTTCATAAGCACTTCAGCTCAGAGAAGATAGCTCTCATCCCACAGAAATGCAGGACAAGGTATGCAGGTGAAGGCAGTGTTACAAATGTGCATCTACTCCCCACACAGAATCACAGAATCCTAGGGCTTGGAAGGGACCTCGAAAGATCATCCAGTCCAACCCCCCTGCCAGAGCAGGGTCACCTAGAGTCCATCACACAGGAACACATCCAGGCGGGGTTTGAATGTCTCCAGCCAAGGAGACTCCACAACCTCTCTGGGCAGCCTGTTCCAGTGCTCTGGCACTCTCACAGTAAAGAAGTTTTTCCTGATAGTCACATGGAACCTCCTGTGCTCCCGTTTGCAACCATTGCCCCTTGTCCTATCATTAGTGATTACTGACAAAAGCTTGGCTCCATCGTCCTGACCCTCACCCTTTACATATTTGTAACCATGGATGGGGTCACCCCTCAGTCTCCTTTTCTCCAAGCTAAAGAGACTCAGCTTCCTCAGCCTTTCCTCATAAGGGAGATGTTCCACTCCCTTCATCATCTTAGTGGCTCTGCGCTGGACTCTCTCAAGCAGTTCCCTGTCCTTCTTGAACTGTGGGGCCCAGAACTGGACACAATACTCCAGATGTGGCCTCCCTAAGGCAGAATAGAGGGGGAGGAGTACCTCTCTTGACCTACTAACCACCCCCCTTCTAATGCACCCCAGGATGCCATTGGTCTTCTTGGCCACAAGGGCACATTGCTGGCTCATGGTCACACAAGTGATGAATTTTTCCATGTGAATATTAACTTAGTGTTGAACTTGCTTAATGTGACTTCAAACAGTTGATGGCTTGAATGGAAGCAGCTGGGGGGAAATAAAAAGAGAAAAACATGGAAGTTGTCAGAACATGTCTATAGATAGGAACTGACATTTCCTACTCTAAATAGGGGAGAAGGTTATGTTCTATTTTGGGAGCTACTCTGTCCCAGATAAGAACATTTCTTGTGTCTGTCCTCGCTTTGTCAGGACCAGATATCTTTCCTTTTTGCACCTCTCTTCGTCTTTCAGCAACCTCCCCCTCCCATAACCTTTGCTTGTTCATATTCTTCCTACTAGGCTGCTTTATCACTGTTTCATTGGGATTCTTTATTTCTTTCTTCCCTGGCCTTCAATCTTCTCAGATGTGCTCTAAGAGGATCTTTCTTATCCTGTATTTTTCAGCTCCAGGCTTGCCTTCCTATCCCTCATAATTCCTTCTCTCTCAGCCTCCTGTTTCTCCCTGCTCTGTTGGATGGCTTAGGTAGAAGCAACCATATGGTCTCCGGTCCTGTGCCTCCAGAGGGTACCCAGTGCATCCCGACCTGGGCATTTATTGCCCCAGGAGCAGCACTCCTGACAGGTTGCCTCCTGCCCTTGGGCACAGCAGCCCTGCACTGCTCCCCAGTTGTTCCCTCTGCACTGGCGCTTTGCTGCTTCTGCAAAGGTGGTTTTGGGGAGATAAAGGATGGCATGATGAGGCAACCAGAAACTTTATGCCATATTTTGCAGAAAGTCCTAGAACAGAGTTTACCTCTCAATAAGAATGTTTCTTTTTGTCAAATACAGGCTCTGTGTGTGTGTATCCTCTGCCCCCTTCCCCATCCCCAGTCACATCCATTGCTGGAACAGCTGATTTGGGGGCTTGCTATAGAGACTGTAGACTTACTGCATGAGATTGCATTGGTCCAGGCTTCTATTTCATGCTGCTTTAATGCTTTGTGTGAAAAAATCCAGTCAAAATATTTGATTCAATGCAAATCAAACACTTGGCTATGCAGGTGATGCAAAAATTCTCCAAGTGCCATTTCTGAAATGATTGGTCTCTTGGATGCCATTCCCCTGCTCAGGACTGCCTGTGCAGATGCACTCTGACAAGACTGGGTTGAGTCCAACTGGTTTCTATTGTGAAACAGAAAAACAATTCTGGCAAATGCTTGTTCTGGAAGAGAGGCCACGCAGATGTGAGGGGTGAGCTGAAAAAGAGACTTTTCAGCAAGTTAATATGCTCTGAGCTCTATGAGCAATGAGCTCCTCTTTCATAAGTTGTACAGAGATGGCAGGACCCTCTTGCCCCTAAAGCCTGGCTTCTCTGGGCTCCAGGTGTCAGGTATGAGGGTAGCATTTGCCTCTGGTTGCTCCAGAGTGCCCTGCTGTACCTCTGCAGCTTTATATGTGAAGGATGGCTGCATGTCTGATGTCACCTTTAGTGATGCAGCTTGGTGTCCTTCCTACTCGATGCAATGCCTTATTGGTACAAGCCTGCCCCAGAGTACATTCATGCAGCAAACTCCATTTAATCAGTGATGAACGTGTCATTGCTGGTGCAGCCCTGTGAAACTCATTGGCAAAGTCACCGCTTTGACATTTCATCACTGAAACTTAAGGGAATGAAAATAGGCCAAAAAATGACAGATGGGTTTTCCTGTCAACCTCTGAGGGGGATCATAGTATGTATTTTAAAAGGCTATACAGCAACAAGGAATCATTCATGAACTGAACTAGAAAACAACAAATCTATTTCTACTAAGTGATTTCAGGCCTTATTCGGTTTATAACAATTAATAGGGGAAAGATATCTACTTTCCTGTGTTTCTTGGTTTTTTTAAAAAAGAAACTCATTCAATTTCTCAATTTGTACCAGCCTGTTCTAACAGAAACTGAGGCAGTATGCCAAAGGCTAATGATTCAGTTTTATATGATTAGTTTATTTAGCCAGATCCAGATATTTAGAGGAACTACTAATTTGTTACGCTGATAATTTCTAAAATGCCTGCAAGGACTCAGTCTAACTGCAGTACTTCAATCATGACATTATTTGTTCATATTTTTGTTCTATGTTGTTTGGACTTAATATGTTAATGTAAGATCAGAACAATGACAAGATTATATGACCCATATAATTTTTCACAGCTTGGCATCATAAGGGTGTATAAACAAAAAAAAGTCAAACATAAGGGAGATGCACCTAGGTAGAACTGGAGGTTTAATTAGAGAAAATTATGTGGCTATAAAATTGTCAGTGTTTTAGCTGACCTTGATCAATCAAACTGTGCCTAAGTGAGGGCACAGCCTAACTTCCTGACGATGTTTCTGCACTTTTTAGCAGACTTTGGTGTTGCAGAGTGAAGTTGCCCAATAGTTTGGGGTGCCTTTAATCCTAATTGCATGATGGAAAGAAGTCTGATATTCAGAAATGTTGGGAAAATCAGCTCCCTTTATGATTGCTTGTGCTGGACCTTTTGAACTCTGATAGGCTCAGGTTTACTGATCGTTTCTAAAAATGTTGCCTTATGGCATATTGTAATATAGTTTTTTTTCTATATCCCTTTAAGTACCAGCCAACACAACTGGGGTTCATAAGGGAACCTTCAGGCATCTGTACGATGCTGTCTGTAATAATACTGAATACTGCATTTACTGGTACATATCATGCAGTACTTAAGCTCGTAAAAAGCTTAAAAGACAACAACTATGAAAATGTTCCCCTTTTCATTGTGTGTCTGAAGTAGCAGTGGGAGCGCAGCTCTTGGCTCCTGAAGTCTTCAATGCCCCTTTCTTCTCTCCAGGTTCTGTGCTGTGAAAATCTCCATTAAAAAAACCAAGATGTTTCTCAATAGAAAGGGAAGAGGGGGGAAGGACATTCTTTTCCTATAATAAAATTGACTCAAATTGGGCTCTGTGGCCAATGCCTATCTAAATTGTTGTGAAAATTAACATAGGAATTACCAGATCAGAATGTCACAGACTAACACTCCATCTGGTCCGGTGTTCTGTTTCCAGAAGTGACTTACACCAGATGCTTCAAGGGAGGAATAAAATATGAAACATTTAGAGAGTGCTATAAGCGCCCTAACCAACCACTGACATGGTTGTTGGGCAGCTGCTAGGAAATCTAGTGGCAGAAGGAGCCTGCCAGCATTTCTGCTTTTCCAGTAAATGGAGCAAAGAAATGCACTTCCCGATGGGATATCGGTATCTGTGATACCCAACCCTGTGCACATTTATCATTCCTCCTGACCTCACATGCACACCTGCATCCAGATGCAAGTCCTGTTCTCCAAGTGCAAAAAATGTGTGAGGGTTGCAATGCAATGGATTTTCAGAGGTTAACAGTTGCTCAGGAGACTCACGAGGCAGAATTAGTTTTAATCAAGCCAAGACATTTCTATCTGATCTAGTCACCCCAGGCTCACTTTATAATCAAAAGAGCAATACCAGCACTTTGAGGTCATGACTCTTCTGACTGGGTTTAGACGTCTGCTTTAGGAGACAGTGACTTGTTCTCCATTGACTGCCAAGGGAGTCCAGGATGAGTGGCTCAGATGCAGACCTCTACGGGGCAGATGTCTCTGTTTCACCAAATGAGCCCCACCTTTGGTGGCAAAGCTAATATTTTTAGAATGATAAAGGGTTTTAAAGAATTAAGATCCAAAATAGTTAAGGCACCTGGGGACATATTTCAGTCTGCCCCTCTCCTTAGTCTGCCTGATTGCCTGGGCAGTAATTACATCTAGCACAGTCTAGATGATTATGGGAGTGGGATAAGGAGCTTTTTACTTTTAACTAGCAGCTCAAAATGATCAGTCTTCATAATGATCAAAATGTGTTAGCAGTAGATGGCCATG
Source organism: Aegotheles bennettii (assembly GCA_013398125.1). Classification (NCBI taxonomy): domain Eukaryota; kingdom Metazoa; phylum Chordata; class Aves; order Caprimulgiformes; family Aegothelidae; genus Aegotheles; species Aegotheles bennettii. Next base: position 19,637 of record VZRW01010304.1, read on the forward strand.
AAATGGGTTGATTGCATCGCTAATGGTTGATCACACAAAATGCCCTCTGGATTAACATTAATTGGTCACCTTGGCTGAAACTTCGGGTGAAAAATCTGTCTGAACAGTGATTGGGCTCCTATATCCCTTGTCGAGTTTGTCCTTTAGAGGTGGAAAGCCCAGGAGGGGACAGTTGCACCTCCTCTAGCTGCTGAGTTGCCTGCCTTCTCCAAGTCTATCTTCCAAAGTCACTGTGTCTGTCTGTTCTAATATTTCTTTATATTTCTATACATGAATTTATATTTCTATGCATGATTTATATTTCTGTGGGTTTTTTGGTCATCTAAAATACAGATTATATTCTTAGGGGTAGAAACCATCCTGTATATTTTCTTTAAGTCTATTTTGTTGATCTTTCAATTTATAAATCTTTGTCTCCCATAATGGGTTACAAATTGACTTTTGGTGGCTAAGCAACAATAATGGAAATAATACTAGGGTTGGAAGCCCATTACTGTTCCTAACAACCTAGGTCGACACAGGATATCTAAACAAATGCGGAAAACTGCAAGGCACAGTATTGTATTGCCAATAAATGTCAAGAGAGAAACATAATATAGAAAGACAAAACACACTCCTGTAAAGAGCAAAACACCGTTAAATACTATGTAGAAATCTTTTTCTGTACCTAATAAGGGAGAGAAACTGAAACTGCCTCTATAAAGGAACATGTTGTCAGGTCCAAGAATGAATATTACACTGTGGATGGAAAATTAATTTGTAAAGTGTAAAATCAGGTATTGTTTAGTGCCTTCCCTCACAAGGACACACAGTGACAGTTTTATTTATCTAAAGAGTAATTGCAAGGAGGAGAAAACTATCCCTAGGTCTCGTGCAGGCATGGCATAGAATAATGCGCTTGAAAAATTACCTTTCTATTTGTAGAGACTGGGAGAGATTGTGTACGAAGGTTGTTAGGTCTGTACCAGTGGAAGTTTCTAAACTAGGGTTGGACAAATCTGACGGGGATGGCTTAACTATCTACTGCTACTTTGTAAGGCATTTTTTAATTACTATTTTATTTCAGAGAAATGGGACTTTCTTACAAGATGGAGTGTAATTCATGCATTTTGTTGTATGTAGAACAGGTATACGGTGCTCTGGTTTCTGAGCTCAGTTGGATGACAGAAATCTGGTGGATGACAGCTCTGGAGCTGCTTGTCTGGAAAGTTATTGCTCATCTGGAGTTGGGAGGGTATCTGGAAAGCTGAGATGCTTGGAAAGATCTGATAACTCAGACAAGTGCATCTTCCCACAGACCCCAGATCTCTTGTTTATTCATACTTGACAATTGTAATACATTTGGCCTCTTTTAATATATTTTCAGGGTAGTCGAGGCTTTTGTGCTGCTGTCTGTGCTTCTGTTTGTCCACGTCTCTCCCCTGCTCACTTTCTCAGCCCTCTTGCTCCCAAGAAGGAACAGTGGTTCACCCAGCTGACTCTCAAAGAGGGCAGTGGAGCCCACAGTCCTCGGTCTCGGTTGTTGCTCCCAGTCTTTCCTGTGGTCCAGAAGTTCAAGGCATGGGGCTCCTGAATGCAGCAGCGTGTCACGTAATGCTGCCACTGCTGGTGAAGGAGCTGGGACTTCCTTCCCAGTGAACCCAGTGGCATGTATCAGGAGTAGCTGTTGCTGTGAAACTACTACATGGGTGAGAATGGAAGTTTTCAGGTGATTGATTTAGGAAACAAAACCAAAGCCCTGATTAATTACTGATGGTATTTACCTTCAATACAAGTTTCTGTTAAGAAGCTCTTGCCACACGGGACTGAATTTCATGAAAGCATTGACTATCTTGGATACCATGGTGTAAACATACTAGTGGAGATGTGAGGATGTTGCTTTTTTTTTCTCTGAATTCAACAGCTTTTGTATATGCTGAGGCGCAGAACATGTGATACAGGGATAGAGACCCCATTAAATACCACATACTGGAACCCTACAATCTGTGTAGCTGAGTTTAATGAAGACACTGCTTGCAAAAAGTATAAAATCTATAAGAAATGGAGCATTTTGTGAAAGACAGTGGTGATGGCAGGCTGTCTTGGAGTATTTTGTTCCACCTAGAGCACATGCTGCTTTCAAGGCTTCTTTCCCACATCTCCTGCAGACTGGAAATCAGCCACTGAGTGTGGCTTTGCATAACTAAGCAATAGGTGCTACTTTTACAAAGGCTCCATGCCTGCAGGTGTGCATGCTCACGTACGAGGAAGGACTTTTCTTTCATATTTCTCTAGCACAGGGCATGGATATGGCTGAAGTATTCATTTGAGTTAATATATATGCAAATAGTAGAGACTATTAAATATACATTATCTCCTCCCGTTAATGAACTTCAGTACTTTCACACTGCTGTACTGTGGCTTCTTCCCAGTGCTTTTAGCTTGCAAAGGACTGATTCTCACCCTACAACAGTTGGTCTTTCCAAGGAGCAGGGGGCAGGTTCAGAAGTTCACTGCAGCTCTCAGCATGAGGGGCTGGAAGGTAATTCCAGCAAAGGGGAGCTGCTTTTCCTCATCATGCCAATGTAACTGCTTGCACAGCCATGCTGTGAACCACATCAATGTGCTGGTAAGTGAACTGACCTGCCTTGAAAATAAATTGGTAAAAGAAGATGGATTTTCTGATCCATCTCAGTGTGACCCCACAAGCAGTTGCATTGGCACCACTGCGGGGACTGCACACTGCAGTGTGCTTCACATTTAAGGGAGTAATGTCCTCAAAAGTATCTCCTGGTTTTGTCTGTTAATTTTATTGAAGTAAAGAGAACAGGAGTTCATGTTGAGCCATCTTCATAGCTCACATGGGCACCATTCAGCAGGGCAATGTGTGATAGGCAGTGGGCACGTTCATTATTAGTCTCCTGACAGAAGCAGTCAGGTCCAGCATGCCAAGATGTGTGCCTGACTCAGTCACGAGACTGCTGAGGCCAGGATACACCTCTGTCAGGTCACAGTACAATGTGGGAGGTCTCTGTGGTTCCTTCACCTGAGCAGAAAGTCCAGTTGTACTTGGGCATTCATGTTGCCACCAGTATTTCTTCCCAAATTTCTTTCTTGTGGTAGAAATACATATTTCAATATTTTTTCACCATTATTTTGTGACTTAGTGCATTAGAAAATATCTCCTGAAGCAGCTGCATCAGCTTCATTTTTGCCAGCAACTCTGATGAGTAGGAAATTGTTAGCAACTTCTCAGGGTAGTTTGCTTCTCTTATACTACAAGCACTCTATCGTCCTGCCCTACTGATAAACCACTGAACCGCAATCTTAGAATTGTGCAACATTTTGTCTTTTCTATTCTTATAGGAAGATCTTGAGTTAGAGGGTCGCAAATCATCTTCTGATTTTTTCAGCTTGCAATTGTCCTTTGTTTATATAAATCTGTCCTATGTCGATGTTGACCTTGGGTTTAAGTAGCTCTTCTTCCCCAGTGCATTTATAGATGGCAGTTGTATCCCCTCTTTGCCTTACTTTAATTAGACTCCTGTAGTTTCTCTCACATGACATGTTCTCCATAGCCCCAGTCATCTGCCAGCCATTATTTGCATCTGTTCCAGTTTTGCTTTCATTTTTGTTGAACACGAGTGACCAAAATTGTACCCACTATCCAGATGAGGTGTCTGCAATACTCTGATTTCTCAGTAATTTCTCAGTCTTTACTGGAAAGTAAAGACGTCCTCTACCTACTCACACCTATCAGATTTCTTTTTCACTACCTTGCACACTGGTGATTTATAATCCCGTGATCGATTAGTTACAATTAAATCTTCTTCCTCTTCTGTTCATTTGAGATCTGCTGTGGGAACCTGATTACACTTACATGAACACACCTACAGCACTATTGCTTTCATTAAATGGGGCTTAGGTGAGATTTTGAGCTTGCAGTAAATATTCTGCTATGATTTTACATTATGTTTAACTAAACTAGTGGGCAAAAATTGAGCCTCTCACCTTACTGGAAGCAAAGCAGCAAAAGCTGCAGCAGCAGTTATTGCTGGATTGCACGAAGAGCACGTTAATATGCAGCCCACCAAGGCAGCCAAATGGAGAAAATTAGTAGTGAAGAATGATCTGTAAGAACTTGAGGAAAATTTAAGTTTTCATGTCCAAAGTGTTTCGTTGCTTTTTTGACAAAATGCCAATAGGACTTTTTTGTACCTGTGTTCGTCTCCCTTTCTTCATCTGACTCTGTTTCTTACAAAGCTCTGGTTGTGTAGTAGAAATTCTACAGTTCAATGAAGGGAGGACGAGAATTAGGCTGACATCTTACACTTGCTCTAAAGAGGTTTATTTTGAGGTCGGGGTTTATGGAAAGAAGTTGAGGGACATGAGTGATTTATTTATGAATAGCTGGGCTTTACTCCTACCTCCTCCAGCTCCCTCACCTGCGTGGTGATACCTTGGAAATGCCAGTGCTCTGACATTTGTGGGCTTCAGACTTCTGTGATCTAGGGAGAAGCTATTTTCCTGAAGTGTGCCTGTCAGTGTAATGAGTGTAGTGAATGAACTACACCAGTTTATTTATGAATCAGGTTTTTATCCTGAACCCATGGTAAAAATGTCCTGGAAGCCACTTCTCAGAAGATTACAATGTCAAAAGCCCATAAATTGGTGAAAGCATTTTGAATGATTCTGAAGTGATTTTAATTCAGAAGAAACATTTTTCTTGGCTTCTAACCACAACATTCAAACCACAAGGAAGAAAGCCACAAGGCAGAGTCACGTTTGGCTTGACCTTGGCCTGGACATGTAGTACTATTTATAAGCCCTTATCATGCCAAGCAAAAGGAATGTCCTGAACAATTTCAGTTGTTATAGTACGTAAAGCCAGAGCCTCATGTTCATCTTTGAGGACGGAAAAATATAAAGCAGATTCTTCTAGTGCTTAGAGGAACCAGTTCAAAGAATGACTGTTTCAATTTGGGTATCACTGGACACCTACAGCTGAAGATACATTTTCCTAGACTCCAGAGAAGAGGAGAACAGCACTCGGATACTGACCCAGCTCTTACTGGGCAGACAGGTGTTGGCACAAAGCTCTCAGTCTTCGTCTGGCCAGAGGCATGTTTGCATGCAGAATTCATACAACTGCACCTTAACTACACCTATAGCTAGTGTGTTTGCTCCTATAACAGCACTCATCTGCATTTAGCTTAACTGCAAATGCTTGGTGCCTCAGTACTAATACTGCATAACATTAAGAGCTTCCAGAAATTCTCTTACATCTAACTCATTGTAAACTAATCTAACAAAAAACATGAAGGAAGTTGAAATATTTTTATCTGTCTTTTCAGTGGCAGATTAAGAGCCTATTGTCAGAGTGACTGAAAATTGAGTCTGAAAAATTAAAATTTGGAATACTGTTGTTAGATAATTAAGAAACTCATTACTAAGGGGGGATGATTACAGAAAATCTAATGACATAGAGATAATCCTTTTAGATAAAAAGACATAAGTCACTTCTTTATTAAACAAAGGTCAGATTCTACTGTCATTAAAATAAATGGGAATGTTCCTAGTGGAACAACATTAGGACTTCAGCATCAAATGTGAGAATAAAATGATCAAATAGATCTCTAGGACCAGCCTGTCACTTCTGAGAGTAGTACATAACTGCTCTCAGTGTCAACTAAACGTGGTATCCACGTTTGAAATGAAGCTTTATATTTAATGAGATATCTAATGACTGTTAGAAAGCATGTGTTGAGTCCTGAATACATGCACATCCCCATAAGGGTTTTGCTATACCATGTAAGCCAGGGCAGGTTTTGTAAGAGCTGCGTCAGTATTGACTGTAATATCAAACATGGCCTTATCTGCAGTGTAATCTGATTGTGTGCACAGTATTTTAAGATGGGAAGAGAAGATTTCTGTGATGCCGTAACACCAAGATAAAGATCTAAGGTGGTACAATATGACAAAGAAAGTAGTATAATTAGTGGTAACCCCTTTATTCTTGTGGAGAGACCCACTCTGTGTACCAGATATTAGAAGCAAAACCTTTTTCATGTATCTCTGCTGAAAGATGGACTTCCAGCCACTTGGGTGGTTATACTCTACCAGGCTTTCAATTAGAGCTGACACTTAAAAAGAATGTCCTCTACCTACTCACACCTATAGAGATGGCTCGTTGCACACCACAACACCACAGGTGATCAGCTTTGAAGTTGTAGATGCCTGTAATAAATCTTAGCGTTTGTCAAACAGACTTGTTTCCTCATTCCAGAAATGGACTTGAACTATGGTGGTATTTTTTGTGTTTTATACACTTGCTGCTTTCTTTTTCGTTTCCGGAAATTATAAAAGATAATCTAAAAAGCACGGGTGTATGAACAGTAAAACCAAATGGCTCTTCTCTCTTGTAGTGACATGTGAGCTAGGTAACATGAACTGTGGTCAAAATTTTTCCATGATTGGGACTTTCTATGGGATCTCCCTCCTGGATTCTCTCACTGCTGCCTTTCCATTAGAATAAGAATCAGTACAATTGATTGATTTTCAGGAAACTTAAAAATTAGCATCTTTGAGACTTTTATTTTACATGATTTTTTTATTTATTTAAAAAGGGACAAAGGGTTAAAATCATTTGTGGGGAATGAAGGTATGCACACTCACATAACCATATAAACCTCATCCTTAGGAAACCACAAAAATACAGTAGAAAACACTATGTGAGGTGTTTCTCAGCATCATTCCATTGCAGCACACCACAGACATTTTTGTAATATCGTGTGATTTCCATGTATCTTAAGTAGCTTTCTTTTTTTTTTTTTGGTATAGGATTAAAACAATCCCCTTTTTAAAGACTCATCATGACAGTGCTTTAAAGTGCCATGACTGTCAGCTCACAGGTCTTCTTAAAGTTGGACGGCTGACATAATAGCATCTTCTTTTTTTTTTCCACTGACCTAAATAAAGTATTGGATGGATCAAGACTTCTCCCTCTATGATCTCAAAGGAGGGATTTTGTTTTGCTTTTTTTTTTCCTTATGTCATGTTCAGCTATTGGTTACTTTATGCTGAGCTGTGAACTGGGAGCAGCATTAAAAGCCAGGAAGTGCCTCTGTTTTCAAGACTGTAACTCTACTGTTTTAGGCACCCATCTGGCTGTAGAATATATTTACAGCCATATAGGATAAATATTTGACCTGCAGGCATCAGAGATGAACAAATCCAAATTGTCCAGAGTGAAGAGATTAAAAAAATTATGGAGGGTGAGTGAAAAATATGCATTAGTCTATTAGATTGCAGTGGTAAAAATAAATGACAAGCAGGTAATTTGGATGTTTGTGGATAAGCTGTCCTGCTGCATGCACATTATTTGGTCAGACTTTTCATTGTAGGGTTTGATTGTATCTTTATTGTTTTGGAAGTTAATTGTATCTTTGCAAATTTCTAGAGGTAATACTAAGCATTCAGGTTAATTTGACTTTTCTCAAAAGTTTTAGATACTTTGAAACAGCAACAACGTTTATACAGTAGAAGCCCTTGAGGAAACCAAGCTAAACAGATTTCTTCAGTGGCCTTTACAAATGCCATTTAAGGGTGAATGAATATGAAAAAAAGCATTAAAACCCCCCCCCCCCCCTTTTCCCCTCAGGCTGTGTTTTATTGCTGAGATGCATTGTAGAGCTGAACTATATGGATCATGCTTAAAGCCTATTTAGCATTGGAATCTTGTGTGATGGGCAAATGAATTAAATAATACTAGAAGGGCATATTTATTTTATTTTTCATTCTGCATTTGCATTGCATATCTTATAGGTTGGAAATAGGACCATAGAAGAATTGAACAGATGATTCCTTACTAAATGTGAAGTTAATTGGGTGCAACAAGTGAAATGAGCACCCCTCAGATGTCTCAAACTGTTTTTATGGTTTTTCTTGAAGTTTGGGGCCAGTTTTCCCATAGTTAAATATGATGCAAACAGTAGTCATTTAAAAGTAATTTTATTTGGGTACTTTCAGAAGATGGGGCTCAGTTTCAGTTAATTAAGTTACATACATTATCTTGCATTATTAGTTAAATAATGTGTATTTTCCCTTATCTGATAATACTGATTTGAGTGTTTAAAAGTAGCTTTGATGTGAAGTTCCATCAATGGTTGATTTCTGTAGTATACAGCAGTTTATAGTCAGAACATTGAATAATGGAAGATTTTCTGTGTTTTTAATTCTGTCTTGAAATTGAAGTAATGTCTCTATTTATGGTTTTGTTTGTTGAAAAATGTTATTGCCTGAGCGAAAGTTATATTTTAATCATCGTACAAGTTTCATTTGTGCAAACAGGCACAGTTTCCTTAGAAATTAAAACATATCCATTAAGGATATGTAGATATTATATCATATTAAGTGACATGAGATAATTACCATAGTCAAAGTGTGCTGCTTAAATGGGCTTAGGGAGTGGTTTAGTTTTAAGAGGCAAAATGCCCTTCTTGGATAGAAATATTTTATTGCTTATAGCTGTGTATATTGTTGTGCAGCTGAACACTTTGTCCTTTGCCTCCTATTTGTAAAAGCTATTAAGCATCCTTTAATTGACGCATTTTTCTGCTCTTCTCCCTAAAGCATTTGTCCCTATTCCATCATTGCGGTACCAGATATTTCAGGGTAATATAGTTCAAAATTAAATTTCTGCTGAAGCAAATGTCAGTTTTAAATGCTACTGTTTCTTTTTTTTCACTTCAAACTATTCTGGATAGAAGTATGTCAAAATCTCGAAGAGGCTTTTTATGATTGGGATTAAAACAAAAGGGATAGACCTTTTATTGTGCAGAGTGTACAGTTATAATAAGCCATAATATATTTATGCAGGAGATTATATGTCTACGATATGGCACACACTCCCTTCCTCCACTTAACTCTCAGCATTAACTTGCTCAGTATTTATGGATATATGAAAATTATAATTTACACTGTACTTATCATTAACATCCCTTGCAATAGCTCTCCATAGTTCTTGCCATCCTTCAGAACGGAGTCATAAAATGAAGAGATTAACAGATAATTAAATTAAATTCTTAATTATTTGGGGATAGTGAATTCACTCTGTGATTCCAGGAAGGCATAGAGTGCCTTTTTCATAGGCAGTATAAATTGAAACCAATGGAGCTATGATGATTTATGCCTGCTGGAGGATCTGACTCATACTGTTAATTATCTACTCCCCTTTTAAAAACATATTAATAAGAATTGGATGTAGGAACTGTTTATTAAAATATGAAGCTTTCAAGATATTTCTGAAATATTATATACATTCAAAGATGGCATTGCTTTGAGAAGTATCGGTCGTTTTTCACAGATAATGGAATGTCCTTCAGCAAAAGGCAGGGAAATGTCACTTTTGTTTCTCCAGTAGTTCTTGACAGCTGTGGGAAGCCTCTCATTGTTTTCAATTAATTCTTGATCTGGCCTATGTTTCATGCAGATCTCCAAAGTGTTGGCATATATCACTGACAGTTACATCTTCCAAAGTGTTCAGTGACTATCTGCTCCTGCTGGTGAAGTGGCTGGCAGCTAAACACTCCTGCAAAAATGGCCAACTCAGCTAATTAAGGACAGAAAGCTGAACTTATTGGAAAAAAAAAAACAGGAAAATTAATTACAGGGTCAAAACGAGCAGCAACAATAAGCAATCAGTCTTTCTGTACTCAATTCTGAGTATGTTTACTTAAAAAAAAATATATCTCTACAGTCATTATAAAGAAGATTACAGATTACAATATTTAATGGGCATGCTGGGCTGCTGTGAGGGCTGAAGATTATAATATTTAACTTACATACTGAGCTGTCTTGAGAGCTCATTAGTATTGGTTGTTAATGAGGCAGGGATATTAAGTTACCAATTGCACCAAGCTTGGAAGGAACACAGTGCCAAGTTTTGTTAGTAATAAAAACGTAAAGCAATAGTCATGGAAACATGAAAATTGATATGGAAGTATATAATGGCTACTTCAAAGCCATCAAATCTCTTGTGTAAACCTTTATTTAGAAAATGTTTAGAGCACACATTATTTACTCAATAGTAATTGTGATCCATCATACCGATAAGCATTTAAGCTCCATTTTTTAATGGATTTTTGACCCAGTAGATTGTGAAGACTGTAAAACCCTCTTATGAGCTTTTCTGCCAAGTATTTGAAGGGATGTTTGGAGTAAATATGCCTTTTTAAAAAATACCTATAATTTGTTCTGGAAAGTACTTACAGTGGTGAGCTGAAGTAATTCGTTCTCTTCAGGAACAGCTCTTGGAACTGCAATTGATTCCATCAGGAAGCTGTACTTTCCTACTTCATCATTTGTGTATTTTAGGCTGCAAATTGGTATAAAAGGACTGATTCTGGATCAATTTCTGTCTCACTGCTTCTTAGAAACGTATCTTAATAAATACTATTTTTGGTGGCTTGTGTTAACATGCATAGGAACTGAAATATAAAACGAACATATTATTTAAGTGCTTTTAAAATACATTATCATTTTAAAGAATTATAGCCTAACCCCTCCAGCCCCAGAAGCAACAAGGCTGCAATGCTTAAACCTGCTAACAGAATATCCAGTCTTGTAATCCTGACTTTTAGATGAAAAGGCTTTCACCCTCCCTCAAGTGGCAGTGACCTGCAGTTTCACTGCTGAGGCGTAGGGTATGAGAGCAAGTTCCAGCTACTGTGGCCTCAGCTATTCTGGTTGCTCTCCATAACACATCCATCAGGCAGCCATATAGTGTAGTTTTAAACCTTTTTGGAAAATGCCATTTATTCCTTGCAGCAGGCAGGACAGGTACTTCTCCATCATAGCAACCTGCAGGGCTTTGCCTGTTCTGCTCAAGAAAGTGCTTGCACATAGTAAGAGCTGATGGCACAAGATTTGAATGAGCAAAGATGGCTTTAGGAAGGGATCATGCATCTTGGGAAATTTCTTGATGACTTCTTTTCTGCCTCTTCCTCTAGGAGCTTTTAACAGGAGACTAATGGGTGCAAAATTCCATCAGTTAGCACTCCCCTCCTCCCTCTTCCATTTTCAAGGATGCCTCTCGTCCTCTGCAGCAGGCACTGATGGGAGAAGGGTGACTGGGAGAAGAGTGGGAAAGAAGGAGGAAGCATCTGAAAGTCTTCAGATGACCCTCAGTGCAGGCAGGCAGTGAAAGGCTTGAGCAAACTCTGGACCCTGGCTGAGCACTTCCTCCCTTCTGGCAACAGAGGATGAGCCTGCAGCACCCATGGGTGCCTGCCCGGGAGGAGTTGGAGCAGCCTTCCTGCAATGTGAGCAGCGGGGACCTGCCTGATACCGATCTGGTTAGTATTGGTAGGTAGGAGTGGGGATCAGAGACCCCCTGAATCAGAAGTAAAGGGGGTGGGATGTAGTTTGGGGGGACTGTTTAATGTGTTGCCACAGGGCAATAGAGGGGTCAGGATTTCTCGTTTTGTAGTCCTCCCTGTGCTTTCTCCTCCCTTTTGATGGTTTTATGATCAGCTGGTGGAGGAAAGAGGAGGAAGAAGGATTTTGGATGCACTGCTTCTGCTGAGGCCAATGCTTATCCCTCAGAATCCTTTGTCCTCACGTAAGAAGTAACAGTGACTTATGTGGCTTGTAATCCCGTGTTTGGGGAAAGATTTGGCTGTGTCCCCTTGAAGTTCCCTGCTTCCAAGGACTTCCCAGGACTGAGTCGGGCGGCTCCACTGTTCTCTCCAGACTAGTGGTTTGTGCCCTTTCAGCTGCACTGAAAGGACTTGCTTGGGAAGTACTCAGACAAATGAATGAGGAAAACATCAACCAATTGCACGTAAATGTGAATCAGTCACTTGTTACTTTCTGTTTATGAAACTGAAAATGTCCAAATCCTCATCTTGGGGAGATCACTTGGCGTTGCTGCTCTCTGTGTGTTGCATTTAGCTGCTGAGGATGGCTGCAAACAAACTGTATTGATTTGAAATAATAATGGAAAACATTTTAGTATGTTCTTGAGCCAAGGCATTTAGTGCTGCTGAAGTCTTCCCTGCAAAGATAGGTTTGCTTGAACTAGTCTTAGTTATTTGGGGTCTTTGTGAAACTACTGAAACAAACCATAAATCAATAGAAACATAGATTACAGATATTGCTGTGAATCACTTCTTTTATAACTCATAATGTTTCTAATTACACTCGATATCTGGTGTATTGGTTCAAAATAGGAACTACTTAATTCACTACATATGTAAGTGGTAGATCTATTGCTGCTTGTTCCCCAAGGTCAGTAAGGGACTCCCAAGTATGGTCAGGCTGTTAAGTGTAAACTGGATTAGCGAATTACACATGCTTGCAGGTCTCAGTGACCAGGCTCTTAACTTGATTTAGTTTTTGTAATGGACTTTGTAAAGCAACCTACAAATATATCCCATTGCAACTTTAGATTAAAATGTAGAATGAGTGAAATTGCACATGCTGCTTCTCCTTTCCATTTGAATTTTGCAAACCCCTATGGCTAAAACCAATACTGAAACACTGATCCTGCAAACCCTTACCCACGTAAGTGCTTTCACCCCGACTGCCCATAACATTAAACATACCTATAAATGTTTACTGCACCATCAGACAAAATTAATGAATTGCATTGTTAGAAAACAAATGAAGTTGAGTGTTTGCTATCCTGGCAATGTTGTGAGGTTTTGTATGGAGTTGATTCTAATGTAGCTAAACCACAGCTGCACAGATCAGGAACCTAAGGGTGGTCTTCTGGTGGACTGTATTTATCTCCCTCACCTGTGGGATGTAGGACCCTGACAATAAACTGCTAAGGAGACCTTCCTGGGGGGGAGAGGACCTCTCCCAACATTTTGGCTGTCTTAGCAAGTTCCCTTCATTTGGAGGTTACTCTGTCTGAAGATACAGGAGAAGCTGCTTGTTCATTTGTTCCAGTTTGAGTTGTAGTCATACCAGCAATGACACCAGAATCTCTTTAGCACAGGAGCAGCGTTTTAAACAAAATTTTACAGAAGAAATAACATTCTCAAAATATCACACTGCTGTTGAAGCATTTCAGCAACATAAAGCTAAAAAGGAAAATCCAGCAAGCAAATGAAAACATGTATTTAAAACTTTTTTAAAGTGTTCACTTTTTTGTGAATGGTACAACATGAGCAGCTTCTCTGATTTTGCTTTATTTACCTCCAGAGTAGAGGGGCCTCTTACCACCACAGCCCTATGTTGCTCTGTTCTGAAAGTACCCACATGGGCTGCATCCACATGTGTTCAGCTCCATGGACTGAGCTTCTTGGCACTAACAAAACAACGATGGGGAGCCAGTACTTGGCCTTTGATTCATGTTATATAGCTATAATGACCTTCTTGGTAGAGTCTTGGGGTTTATTAAAATAAAGGATCCAAATGCCACTACTGATATAGGAGCTTAAGTCTAATCCTAATTTAAGTTCCTAAATAAGATCCCAAATAGCCTTTTCCCTCTTTCCAACCAAGAAAAAGGGGGAAAGCTGGGAGCAGTTTTGTTTTCCCAAAAATGTTAATGGGAGAGAAGCTGAAATGTTTCAGTTGAAATGTTTACGTTCAGCAAAAGCAGCTTTTTTCAAAAAACAGACTTTTTATTGCCTATATTTAAAGGGTGGACAAAATGCAGATGTAAAATGAAAGCTCCCATCTCACACATTTTTAGTACTACAAATCTTTTCCTCACTGGTGGTATTCGGTGTTTCTCTGCCTGAGAACAGGCCACCAGCGGGTTGAGTCACTCTTGACTGGCAGTTCTATGTTTCTTTGAAGGCTTGTCGAGATGGGTTGTCTTGCCTAGCCCTGTGCCACGGTCCCAGCATGAAGGCACATCTTCTCTGGGACATGCTACCTCCCCATTACCAGAAGCGGTGATGGGGTCCCTGGGGTCTAGCAGGACTGTGGGAATCAGGCTGTGTTATGACAGAACTCACTGATACCACAGCCAGTGGCACTGGTCCCTTCTCTGTTACAAAATGCTGAGCAGGGAGAAGCCCTTTCCCTTTTGCTGGCATCTCTATTGAGAAATGCCTTTCTTACAGAGGCTTTCTTACACAACTCTGTTACAGTTTGCCTCCTCCAAGTGGAGGGCAAGCATTTATTACCCAAGGGCTCGTGCATCTTTGGTATGAGGAATGGTTTACATAGGCAAGGAAATGGTTTACCAGTGCATGATCCTGGTCCAAGCCAAAACCTGAGGAACACTGCTGCTGGTTAATCTTGCATGCACCCAGTGCTAAATTGAACATTTAATCTGAGAATTTTATAGGTTATACTTATGCAAACTAATGTGCAGAATTTAATGGCAAATAGCATAGTCAGTGAACCATTTATTATTGCTATTTTTTGTTGTGTTTTTTGTTTTTGTTTTTGTTTTTTGTTTGTTTTTTAAAGAACTGTTGAAATTGTGCTAGGACTCCTCTTGGCCCTATCTCCTTACAGGGTAGTGCTGGCTTGGTGGCTTCTCCTTTGCCCAGCAACAGCACTGAAGGGTGGGAAGGTGAAAGTATCCTTGAAGTGTGGCGCAGAATATCTGTTTGGTAGATAATTGCTGCATTTAGAGAGGGTACAGAATTAATGTATGGTGTCCTGCAAAAAAATTGCACATATTAGAGAAATGGTGCTAATAGCTGAGAAAGCCTCTGCAAATGCAGAAGTTTGCATCATTACACAAATTTGGTGAGTGTAAAAGCCATGTAAAAGTAATGATTTCTGATGGCAGTAAACAAAATGGCAAGTCTTTCAGTACGTAAATAATTTGTTTGTGCAAACTCAAGTTTACGTAACTCTTGGAATTTGTTCCTTTTGCTTATAAGTGGGAGAAGATGGTATTTTGCCTACAGTTATCAGTTCATGTCTTCAGGCAGGATGACTGGCTTTTTCCCACACCTCACATCGTATGGTAAAAATCAGAGTGGTCTCCAGCTTAGGCTGAAGACATCCAACAAGTGTCTGGATGTGGCGCTGGGTGATATGGTTTAGTGAGATGTAGGTAGGCGATTGGACTGGATGATCTTGAAGGTCTCTTCCAACCTTGATGATGATTCTGTGATTGGTCAGGAAGGTGGTTACCGCCTTTCCCTCCAGTGAATTTTGGACACTTTTACCCCATGTTAATAAACAGAGGAATTTTTCTTTCCATCTTGCTACTTGGGCAACTCCCAAGTTCCTTTTGTCCTTGCTTCAGACATGCCATTGTTGTATTTATGGCTATTTTTCTCCCATTATGATTTCCTTTTATTACTGTTGGCTTCCAAATAATTCATGTGTGAGGCAAGGGGGGAAAGTATTTCTGTGTGTTGACTCTGTTCTTCTCTAATACCTACGAGGGGGGAGAAGGGGGTTTCTTGTATCCTTCTGAGGTCAGTTTTAATTTTGTAATTCTTGCTGACTGCTGAAAATGAAATGCCCTTTCCCTGTTCTGCACAAAGGAAAGGACAACATCTGGAGCTGAGAGATGCCAACAGTAACCCTCATGTTGGTAGAAAGCCCGAGAGAGCATATTTAACGAGCAGTGTGGATGGAGATGTCCTAGAGTACATTTGAGAACGTGCAGCTTAATTCTGTCAGCCTCAGAGACTGAGAAGGGGAGGAAAAACGTCTTTCTTAAGATGTTGACTGTTTGTCCTGGCCATCTGGGAAAGCAGTTTTTGTTATCGAAAGCTCTCTATCATTCTAAGTACCCATTTGTTTTGAATGTCTCTGCTGTGGGAATGTATTAGAGTAGCTGAGCTGCATTAAGTGTAGTAGAGTTGCATCCCACAGATGTTCTCAGAGATTCAAGAGGTGCAGTGACTCAGAGGAGGGTACACTGATTTATCCTAAGATGGTATTCACATCTAGACTTCAGACTTGTACAAAGCTGAGCCCTTGCAGGTAGAGAAACCTTAGAGATGACTTGGTTGGCCGTTTGGGAATATGGCCAGAATCCTAGCTGGAAAGTCAATACTATGATAGAATTTATGATCATTTGGTTTGAAGCTGGGATCTGGTCTGTACAGAATGTGGAAAGGATTGCTAGTATTTCGTGCTGTTCCTTCTCTTACCCTGTTGTTGCTCCCCATGAAGTTTGGAGAAAGCATTTGCTGGACTACATGAATGAAATTGGTTTATGGCTGCTTCCTGTATTTCACTGCTTTTATTGCTTCTGTGGAACTGTTTCTGAGAACTAAATATCTCTCTAATAGTAACTTGATTGAAAATAAGTAGATGGGATATTACTCTCCTCAACATCTGCTACAGTTTCAGGCTATGTATAGCAATCGATAGGGCAAAAAGTCCTCTTGTAGAAGGACACATCAATCCTGCTCTTTCTTTTGGTGAAGAGCAATCACTCCAGGAGATGAATTGACTGATAGATGGCTGCAAACAAAAGCCACGCTAGAGTGGACTGAAGTTTTTTGGCACTTTGTTCTTCACAGAGGTACTGCAAAGAGGTGTGACAGACACTGAGACTTCCAGTTCTCAGCTTCAGTCGTGTTCCCTGTCAGCTCTGCTAGAATCATTTGTTTGCTCAGAAATTGAAGCAGTAATGGGCATATATTATTAAAGGCAATAAAATAATAAAGTGAAGCTGAGGTATTTTGAAAAACAGATCTGTCTCCCCACAAATTATAGGGTTTGTGATGACTCATAAATTCTTCATGGTTTCTTCTTCAACTTTTTTGCCTTTTAAGTATGAACTAGCTTTTGTTGGTTTGTAACTAATTGGTTTAGTCGTCTTGATACTACAAAAGCTGATATTTGAAAACTGTAGATATTAAGAAGGGCAAAGGTATCTGCTTTCCCAGCCCATCCCCCTGAAGCTTGATGATTGCCTGAGAATTTGCTTGTTAGGTATGTATGCACATGGATTTTGACCATTGCAGATTAGACTTGATTTTGCAGTGGGGTTGCATATAAGGCATCCATTGAGCATATCCGTGGTGCTCTCTAGGTTCAAAGCCTGTGCAGTTTGCTCTAGCTGTCCTGTGCATGGAGCATTTCTGAGTGACAACCTAAATCAGACCCTCGTATCTGAATACTGGGTATAATGTGGTAAATCGTCCTCCTGTACTCATTTCTTCCATGTACTTCTATTATGCCTTTGTATAAACTGATAGTATTTTTAGTGTTTCTGCTTATAAGCAGTCTAAAACCGTTGGTCTGTTCTGAGATCTAGCTTCAGGACTGTCTCTGAGTAGCCAGTCATGGCTTGTGGAGGTTTTTCAGAATGAGCTCTATGCAATTCATTATTAAAACGTCTTGGTCTCTTTTTTTCACCACTGGGACTCCTCCTGACGGTGAGTCTGCTCCTGCTTCCCTATGACTGAGCACTGTGGGACCCATGGGAGTCCCCTGAGAAGTTTGCGCCTTGCTGCAGGGTGCAGCAGGTCTGAGTGCAGCCTCATGCCCAGGGCTCTCTGCCTCACAGGGAATGCCAGGTAGATGTGTTGCTCCAGGTACCCTTCGGATTTTGGTAAACTGTGCCTATTTTACTTCCTCATCCTCTCCTCATCTACTTTCTTGTCTGCTTGTTGTACAACAGGACAATGTAAATAAGACTCCTGATTTGTACTAAGTGTTTCTAAGACTATTTTGAAGAGATCTCCTTGGCCTCCCTTCTTACCATATCAAATCCAGAAACCATATTTGCCTTACCCCTGTTTGTTCTGCTTTTTGCTATGAATTTGTTTGTCTCCTTCAGGACTCTTTCATAGCATTACATGCAGAGAGAGAGGAAATGATCAAAGGATTGGAACAATTAGTGTATGAAAGAACATTAAAATATGTATAAAATGCTTTGATTTAATGATGAGTAATGTGGAGATGGGTTTATAACAGTCTACATATTTATGAAAGATGTAAACATGAGGAAATGAGAAAATATTTGTCATAACAAGTTGGAGTTTAATTTACATTTAAGGAACGAAATTTTAAATGGAGTAATGTATGCTGAATATAAAGCAAAGCTTCCTGCCTGTTACATCTCTTCAGCTATGGAATAGTACCCAGGAGATGCAGCTAAAATCTTTTGCCATTATATGGAAATTTTCAACTGACCTAGAGGAAAAACTAATACTGGTTCAGGAGGACAGCCTTGCATCAGTAAAGAGGTGATCTGAATGATCTAATGTCTGGAGTTGTTTTCCATCACTAATTTCTAGGTTCCAATGGCCTTTGAATTTGGCAAGATCTGCAGAAGGTAAACAATCTCAGAGATGTAGTTTCTAGTTTTTGTGCTATGCAGTGAGGATAAACAGTAACTGCTGCAATGAATTCCAGCCTTCGTGAGGCTGTGAAGGTATTGCATCTAATTGCTTTGCAGACTATTTTCTATTTTAGCTTGATGCTGCTTAAGGGGAAAAAAAGTTTCTTATTTCCTTTTTGCACCAGCAGTGCTTTAATTGAGAAGTACTAAGATTATTCTAACAGAAACAGTGTGTGTGCAGTGTGGCTGATACTAGTCCAGAGAAAACAATCTGTTCAGACTACCTATAGCAAAAGTTAGTGCTCAGCCCTTCCACAGTATTTAGAAATTTCGCAGGATGACACAAGCAGTAATTAATTCTTGAGCACCCTCTGAGGCAGACAAGCATCAGTATCCTCATTTTACAGGCTAGGCTCCTAGGAAAGACATTAAATGTCTTCCAGAGTTAGAGGCTTGATGTGAACATCCATTGCTCTATGCACCAGTTACTCAGCACCTTTCAAAACCAGCTTACTTGAAAGTGTCAGCTAATGGGCTTAGACTGCTAGGTTAGAAAACTGTATCTTTACACACCAGCTCAAAGGAATTGAAAGCAAAGTCCAAATTATAATGTAAAGTACTAGCTTTTTCCTCCACTCCAACTTTCATGCCTGTCTGCTTCTATACAAACAACCCCCATTCTAGTGCTAGCAGTCTCTTCAAAGGTTTTTAGACCGTGTCTGCCTGTCTTGCAGCCTGGCTGAAGCTCTCCCTGCTGATGAATATAGAATCAGAACAGCCTGAGTTGGAAGGGACCTTAAAGATCATCTAGTTCCAACCCCCCCTGCCATGGGCAGGGACACCTCCTACTAGACCTGGTGACTTGCCTAGTCACTAGACGAGGTGACCTGCCTAGTGGATGGGAGGCTGTGCGTGTTGTCTATCTGGACTTTAGTAAAGCCTTCAACACTGTTGCCCACAATATTCTTGTGAAAAAAACATCTGCCCAACGCTTGGATGGGTGTACCATTATCCCTGGATGTGCTTAAAAGGCATAGAAATGGTACTTATGGACATGGTTTAGCAGTGGGCTTGGCAGAGCTAGTTTAGTAGAGTTAGGTTAATGGTTGGTCTCAATGATCGTAAAGGTCTTTTCCAACCTAAATGATTCTATGAAAGCCCCATCCAACCTGGCCTTGAACAGTTCCAGCAAGCGGGCATGCATAACTTCTCTGTGCAACCTATTCTAGTATCTCACCACCCTCATAGTAAAGAATTTCTTGGACCCAGCCTGCAGATCTGTGGGCTGTGATGTGTCCACAGGCTTGCATGTGTCAAAGCGCTGCCATCCACCAGGGCCAGGCCAGTACCCACGCCAGTAGACCTCCTGCACCTTATCACATGGCAGCTTCTGAAAGCTTCAGTGTGTCCCTCCCCAGAGGTCCAGTGCTGAGAATACTCTGATGTAGCGTTTCATCGTATGAGAGGTGTGCTGTAATGGAAGCAAAGAGACGCTGATACCTATGCAAGGCTTTCAGAAACTAATCACATTTTGCATTATCAGAGTACATACACCATTCAAGATAACATGGTAGTGTGCAATTTGCTGTGTAGACTCTAGACATGAGTTGGGAACCATGAGATTCAAGGAGCATTTTCCAAAGAAATGAAGCTCTTTTACAGTATTAAATACAAATAATTTTACTTTGAATTTTACGTATTTAGTAAAAGGTGATGCAGAGGTGATGTGGCAGATTTATGCACTACACTCACACAGAATGTATGAATGTATGGTTATATGGATAGTAAATGATAAAGAAAATAAATATAAAAAAAAGAATTTGTTACAATCAAAACGGAAAGAGAACAGTAACAGGCAGGTATCTTTTAATCAGGGAGAAAATCTTTCCTGTCTTACCTCAGTTCAGAAGGATACGTTAAGATTCAGGAGAGGTTTCAGGCCATCTGCTAATGTGAAGCAGGTTCAGTGCTGACGAACACCATCCTGGTACAAAAACAATCTGGCTTTTATTATCCTATAACTTGTATGAAGTTAGCTTAATTTCTCTGTGGCAGCTAAATACGGTATTATCAAATTATCTTAATGTAAGCATGGTAATCAAATATCCATACTGTTAATATGAAGTTATTTTACCCTCTCTAAGATAATGAATATATTTACTCACTGCTTTGGAACTTGGCTGGTTTTCTGGCTTCTGCCCTTAGAAAGTTCCAGGCCACATCTTTTGAATCTTTTCACTTCTAACGTTTTCTGGAAATCTTTATTTTCTATTAGCATAACTGAACAGCGCAGATGAAACCCACAGTTCTTACTTGTCTATGCTAAGCTCTTTCATGTATTATTACAGTATTCTGGATATCTTATTATTGTTCCTTGCATTATCTTTTGCTGAGTAACACATATAGGACTACAGAAAGACTGATGATTAAATGATAGGACTACACCTAGCTCAGTATTCCTGCCATTCGTCAGCATTGCTTGGGATTTAGGTCAGTCATCTCAGGATTCATTGCCTAACTAGCAGATAGATTTTCTTTGAGTCATTAAGTCTCACAGGTCTCTTCTTCCCACATCTCTGAAGTGGTTCATGAGAGGCTCTTTCATTTATAAGCTCCTGGCAGACTCAGATAACTTTCTTACATGGCTCAACACAGTATCAAAGTCCATTATTTACTTCCCAGCCATCATCCCTCCTCTGGCCTCCCTGCAGTGGAATACAGCTGAAGCACCAGCATGGCTGGGACTCAGCTGAACCCTGGCTGAGGGATGCTCCATGCAAAAGAGCTTTTCATAACGGTGAAATCCCCTCATTTTCAAGCCCAGTGCCAGGGGCAAGAATTGCTCTTACCCTCACAAACTCATTGCAGGGGGAAAACAAAAAAAAAGCAAAGAAATTATATACTTAAAAACAAAATAGTGGTTTGATAGAGATATGGAGTTCTTGGTGTAATGTGATTCAGAAGAATGTGATTCATAAAGAACTTACTTGTGAAGACAAGTTGACCCTGATGAAAGTTTGCTCTGTTTTTCACGTAAGGGAGAGAAACCCTATTGCTCTGTTTTTGCAAAACTCCTTGCAATAGAGTTGAGCCCCTGCAATCCCTTTGGCCAAGGGACCAGCAGCTTCCTACTCCCACCTCCATGGGCACAAGGCACTTGCAAGCATCCCATTGCAAAGCACCAAGGTTGTGATTGAGACCTTAGGCCTCATTTCCCGGGGATGTGCATGTGCAGTCTGGTGACTGGGGTTTGTCTCCATCACAGTCACAAGGCAGATTTTGGAGAAGTCTAATCGGGATGAAAGAATGGTGATGGGTGCTCAGGTCATGTGATGCCCAAGCAGACAGTAAAATAACACTTGGATGAAGGTGGTAGATATCCATTTTTTTGTCCAAGATAAGCACTTGTGGTAGATATCCATTTTTTTCTGCAGGGAGAAAATAACCCTTTATTTTTTTTTTTTACAGTACCCTTGTGCTTCAACTGTTACTGTAAAGCAACAGCTGTGTATATATCTAAAATGGAAGGCATACTATGATGGCTGTTCAGAGAATATGACAATGTGACAGGTTGAATGTCCTATAACGTGAATTGTGAATGTCTATAAATATTTTAAAACTCCTGCTTCAGCTATAGCCTCACTGAAATCTGTACTGAGGCTTCATTTTCCTGACAGCTGCCTTCGGAGTCGCAATTCTGTCTGGTCTTGCTGTTGCAAAACTTAATTGTGAAAAATAGGTCATTGCTGGTTCAAGCCTACTCTCAAAGTATTTGGTTTAAGCTTGTATTGCAGTCATCACTGCCTTCTTGCATTGTCTTGCAATCTCACACCATTTTCCCAGACCAATGGGCTATAGGTCCCTTTGCAAGTCCCTTTACAATATTATGAGGGATTAATTGCACCAATCATTTTTTCTGAGGCTGCAAGTAGTGGCTACCTGGAGTTTGCAGCTCTCTGATAAAACCAATGCCTCTTCTACCCCCTTGTTTCTCTTGGGATCGGTTGTGTGCAGTATTCTCCGTGCCCCAAACCTAGGGCTGCATTAGAAGTGGGTGAGGAGGACAGTCCCCTGGACAAGGCACAACTGGAGAGCTGGGCCCAGTACCCTCCTTAGTCACAGATGCTTTAACAAGTATTTGCTTTACCTCACACGTTTATTATCTCTATTTTTTCTTCTTTAATGGTTATAATAACATTTCCACACTGCACAAGCATGCTGGATAAAATCCACTGAGGAGGGAGAAGTGATCAGACACAGCAGTGATTGGGATTGGATTTGTGCATAGATCAATGACAGTGAAACATCCTTGAATAATCTCTGCCTCAAAGCAAAATTTGACTTGCCTAATGATCTCATTTTGTCTTGTTGGGTGACTAAAAGGTTATGATAATCTCAAGGGATTCTGTAATTCCTCCACTGAATGGCTATGTGCAGTAGGGCTACTTTTTCTACACAAACATGAAGGAAGTTACAGTTTTAGGGCTCAGTGGCTGGAGGAATTTCTATAACAGTTTGGGGAACAAAAGGAATACAGCATCTGCCCCACTGTCATTTCTGCCAGTCACTGACAGGGAGGTATAAATTAACCCCAGCCTATGTGTAGCAAGTCAATAATAACTGGAGTAACAGAAAGAGGTGTAGCTTTTAAAAAAACCACACCTTCTAGGATTCAGCATAGTTTTCTGGCTGGCTTACCTCTGATATTCATACCTACCAATTATCTATAAATACTCACTAGAAAGCTCATAGACTGAACAGGGATTTAAAAGTGTATTTTACTATTAACCAGTATCTTGTAATATATACCTGGCTTTTACTTTTGCAGACCTAGAGTCTTCCACCATCTTCTAAATCCTTCACTCTTCAAAAAAACAAACCCTAGGCTGGCTTACTGACTGAAATGTTTTAGTCACTCCAGTTGTGTCTTGTTTTCTGTGCTCTATAATAAGTACTAAGCAATTAGTCTGTGGTTATGCAATTTGTAAAATTGATCTCCTAACTGAAAGTCTGATTCACTCACAAAGAAAAAGTAAAGGCAAGCAAAATGTCTTCTGTAAAGGTTAAATGCATATTTTATTTGCAACGGAGTTATGGAACTTCCCAGCAAAGTTTTGTGTATCTGAGCAGCCTTGTGAAAATGCATTTTCTGTATTTAGAAGCCATAGGTCTGTAGTTAGTGAACTTTCTGAATCCTGACTGCTGTGGATGGTCTCTCGGGCAAACTGCCTAGTGCCTACTAACATGAATGGTTGTGTTCATCAACTATCCATTTCCACACAACTTCTGGGACCTTTAGTATATTTGTTGAACTTCTTTGTGACAGTTTGTTGAGTAGCCACAAGTCCAAAAGTGAGCGGGGCAGACACACATTCAGCGTAGCCACACCAGGTTTGTTTTCTTAGAAAAATAAGCTTTAAAAATCAGATTTAAAAAAGGCAGCCAGTGAAGAGTTCTGCGAATCCTGTTTCATGTGTTTCTGAGGACATGATGATGCTCTGCACGGTCTCAGCAGAGTTGGTGTCTTCAGTCAGAAGTAAGAGCAGTGAGAAGGGATTTATGTAACAATTCATAAATTGTTCAGGATCCTCTGTGGCAGATTTTCTGCGAAGAGAGTGGAAGATCTGGCTCCCTGCTCAGACAAGTTTTGCTCTACTTTCTCCTTTGCAACTGCCATGTGAGGACATGGCACAAAGTGTTTGCCCTCTCGCTCTGTGCCTTCTGCTTTCTGGGGCTCACATGAAGAGGATGTGCAAAGCCCTTCTTCCCTGTATTTAGTTTTTCAGGCTTTGCTGGTAACAGAGCTGCTTCCCTAAATTATGAATCTGTTGCCTCTGAGGGCAGGTCGGGCAGCAGTTGTTCACGTTGTGCTCCACTCAGTAAAGCACAGCAAAACTACATCCTGAAAAGAACCCTGACTTGATTGTTGCATAGAGCAAGTCTTGCTTGAATATTTAGCGTGAAAATCACTTGGGTGACTTCTGTATTTGGTGTCTTAGCCTAACAGTTTGTTACACCTGTTCTAGAGCACAGATACCCCTCCCAAAAGATCACAGGATGGAAGAGGAGGCATAAATCTCTAATTTTTGCAGTCAAAGGAAAATGTGTTCCATAACACATGAGATTCGACTAGAGATATAGATCCCATTTTGAGCAGCCTTCGAACGGTCAGACAACCTGTAAACCAATGACACTAAATTAAGTGCGTACAACCTTTCCTAGAGCAAGATGAAATGATGTTTAAGCAGTCTGCCAGTTAATGGGTGATTAGCGGATGCCTTTGCTCATTGTTCCATCAAGAAACTTGCTCTCAGTGAAATGACAAGCCATGAGAAATGCTTTACTTGTTCCCAAATTATTTTGCGGTAATTAGTCAGCTGCAATCCTAAGGAAGAGAATAAGTTGAGGATAATAGCAATATTTCCGGAAGAAATATTTGTACCCAACAGTGATTTCCTAAAAGCATGGTAATTCTTTGCAGTCCTGTATGCTTCTGGGAGGATGTGTACCTATACAATAGCCCTCAGCCTTCGCTGTATGCTTTCTGAGTATGTATCGGCTGAGCATAAATGCCAGAATTCTGCCCCTTTTTACATCTTGGGTCATGCTTCTTATTTTCTCCAAGTGTTAATAACTACAAAAAGCATAAATAGGGGAACTTTATATATTCTTTAGTCTGTGTGACCTCCATTGTAAGGTTAAATCTTATAACCACAGTCGTACACCGCATTGCCTTCCACTTACCTTGATGACTTGATATGTCTGTCATTAGTCAGTTGTTAACTGCTGCAGCACAGCTCTTGCTTGAAGGTTTCTTGGCAAAATTTGAAACCCACAGAAACTGATGAATTGTGGCTGCTGCTTCTTAGTCTATCTAACAGTAAAAGCAGGGATGGGTTTCAGTATGGAGGTAAAAACTGCCTCTAAAATTAAATGTATACAGCTAATTCTGTGACCACGTGAAACTTTTCATACTTGTGTATTTGCAGACTTGTACAGGTAGTTTGATGTTATTTCATTAATGATAATGAACCAAAAATTAAGTCATGAATGAACAAATTGTTTAGAATCAGAGCACTCCATAACTTCCTTGATAACTTTTATATTTCTGGGCATGAAACAATTTCTTTTGTAATCACAATTTTAGGATACTCCAAAAATCTTCCACGTTAATTGAATAAATGTGTGTTTACTTTATCTAGTGCTAAATACTACATGAGTCAAAAGTTTGTTGGTTTTTTTTTTTCCTGGGCACAGTTACCAATAAAACAGTGCCTATTCTGGCCATGTAATTGAACGGCTGGCACTAGTCCTGTTGAAGAGTACAAAAGGTACCACAAAAGGTAGTCTGACAGCTTTTCTTCTGCAGTTGTAACTTGCATGGTGCATCCTGTTTTTTTTTCCTCTGTCTAAATCAGGCAGCTGTATGGCAATTACTGTCAGCATAAATTGAGCAAACTTGCAAATTGTCTTCAGAGTCATCCAAGAAAGCAACTTTATCCTTCAAAGTAACTGAAACGTTATGTTGATATTATATACAATTATTCAGATAATTTATAAGTTTTCTTTTGGACAAGTTAAGTGCACTTTATGTGTTTTATCTGGATGGCTCCTAATGCATGGAAATGTGAATTATTCATAAGTTGCCTTTTGGTTCTAGGAGTCTTTATATAGCTTTTGTTTGCTAATGCATTTGATAGGCTATTTTGTGCACTGACACATTATATAGATAATGCTGGCAATAAAATAAATGCTAAATTGTACATTCTGTGGGTTTGCATTAAGAGCTAGTACAGTATGCTTCATCATTTTTCCTCTGTTCTACTTCACAAACTTAAAGATAATTGATACTGTGAAACTATCATCTCATTGAATATAGTGTATGTTGATGCAGAATCAGCGTTGTTGACCAATTTGTTAATGCAGCGAAAACCTAAGTGTCTACCTGGAAGCTTCAGTATAATACCCAGATTCTGTTTGGGGCTTATTAAATCTGTAATGTGAACAAACAGAATTTATAGTTATCATCCAAACAAAATAACTGATAATAATCTTGAGTCGTTGTGTGTAAATGCTGACTACCAGCTAAACTGATGACCTTTCCACAATGGAAAAAGAAAAGAAAAAAGAGAAGAGAGCAACCTCCTTACTTCTTTACTCAAAAAGACACAGGATCTAAGGGACTACAAACATTTGTTCCTTTTTTTTTGTATCACTAAAGATTTCTTATGATTGAAAACATTGCCAAGGCAACATCCATGAAAGTCTTCCCTTACAAAACAGTGAATCATTCCAGGGAACCTACTTAATTTGGTCAGTATGGTGCTTCGAAGCTGCTAAGAGGACCAGAACTCCATTTTACTGTGTCTGTTATGACCACAAGAGGTGGTTCCTGCTGGGAAGAGGTCTGCCCCTTGCTTTCCTGATATGTTGTTCACAGTATGAGTGAACCAAGGTGATTTAGGGAGGACTCTGCAAACACAGAGCCCTACGTGATATGAAGGTGTCACAATAGCTGGCTCCAACTACCTCCTGCCAGGTCCTCTGAGGTAGCAGCTCCCTCATGCCTTTCCCCAATCAAGCATTGCTATGATAATCATTAACAAGCAGCTTTAATACAATATGGAGTTTCAGGTGCTTATCATCGATTAGTAGCTAAGTTAGCAGTATTCACTCATGCTCTGGGGCACTTTGCATTGTTGAATCTTTTCAGAGACATCAGCACCATGGCTGTTAAGCATGTCTAGGCCCTTTGCTTTGAGTTGTTCATGCTGACCTTGCAAATATTTTCTGGCAAGTTAGCATTGCTCCTGGTCATTTTTCAAGGGCAGGGTCTTCTTAATACACTTACACAGTCTCTCAAAGTCTTTATTACTATTTATATCTCCTCTCTACTGGCCATCATGATGTAGGATTGCTCTCCAGCTCTGGGTTTGCATGGCTAGATTGGGTGTATCTTTCCCCTCAAAGGTCAGCCTTCAAAGGAACCATTGAATGACTTAAACCCTACTGTCTTCCTTTACACTTGGCAGTGCTAGCTCTGCCCCAGGTATATAAAGTGGACCTTTGTGGATTTGAACATGTTGGGACCACAACATTGCTTGTCTTAGTTAAAGTTCCTATTATCAAAATGTGGCTTCTGTGGCAGATCCATATCCCTCGGGTACGCTGAGGAGACTTTTCACTGAAAATGCGTATTTGAGCAGAGATAGCAAAAGAAACAGTAACCCTAGAAGGCAAGTATCCGACACAAAACTACCTAAAGTAACAACAGAGCCAGGAGCAGGAACCATCTGTTAAGTCAGTGAGGTTACATTTTATGTGGAATTTATAATCCTAACTCTAGCCTAGTGCCTTTGACATTTCCATAGCTGTTTGGATCCTTGGGTCATCCTCTTCTCCTACCAATATAAAATACATTTCCTCACTAGCTACCTGAGCACCATTTAGTGCTGACATAGTCTGCTACCTTAATGGTATTGCTGAGAGGCACTAGAGTAGATGTATGTCCTGTTGCATATGTAGTAATTGAATTGCAGGGAAAGCAGTCACCACTTGCAGTTCTGCACAGGTGGTGTTCAGCTTGAGCCTGGCACCAAATCCATGTTCCAAGTCCAGCCTGAGTCCCGCTTAGTGTCTGGTGTGCTGGTTCCTGTCATAAAGGGATTCATCTGTTAAGTTTGTATCTTGCCTCTGGCAATGATCAATATGTAATGTTTCAGAAAAAGGAACTAAAGGGGAAAAGTCCCAAAACATAATGCTTTTTACCTGTTGTATGACACTATCAATTCATTCTCAATGCTCTATAAGCATTTTTGTGAATGCTTTAGCCTAAGCTGAGTCTGGCCTCAGGTTGCGTAAATAAAAAATAATTACTCTTAATGAACTTTTTTAGCATCTGGATTCAAACTATCTTAATTGACTTAGAGCTGCTTTTCCTTAGTTTTTTTTTAAAAAGGAGCAGTCTGAAATACAACTAAAAGTCAAATAGGATTTGCAGTGCACATTTTTCCAAACTCATACAGACAACTAGAATTCTTATCCATCTTATCCAGGTTCATTTATTAAGCTTCTCCCATTCCTCTTGTATGGATTGACATACCTCCTACTCCGATATAAACCAAAATCATCCCATTGACAGCATTATATCATTCTTAAGGATCCCTGGCTATTCTTACCTGTGAATTAAGGTTTTAAGTAGTTGAAAAACAGTGTGTTAATGTTTCATGACTTAGATTAACAATTATTACTTGAACACAATCTTCCATTGATTTTTTTTTTTAATTTGCTAATGGTTTCTCAGTGATGTGCTGAAAATGTTTTCCTTCCCTACTGCATTATCTTTCCCTTTCTTATGGATTTTTATTGCTTCTGATAACTTAGTTGATAGTTGTTTCAGCGTATTTGTTCAAGGGAGCTGTACTCACCAGATAAAAAAGCAAGAGATAATTTCTACTTTTGAAAAATTTATAAAAATGGTGTTTTGTTTTGTTTTTTAAAGATTGTTTAATTTTTATCTTTAGAGCTTTTCTGAATTGTCAAGGGAGCCGGTGGTTAAAAGTCATCAAAGTGTAGTTACTAAGCTCTCTTGAATTAAGAGTGTGAATGGATGAGCAACTTTGGACGGGATCCAAATCTTCATAAACTTTGTAAATTAGGATATAAGCACTTATTAAAACATACCATTACTTAATTAATCCTTAATATAATGGAAGCCTTGTTTCTACAATACTTAATCTTTATGCTTATTAGTCTACAAAATATTTCCATGTGCAGTAGAATATACTAATAAGGCTTACTGCTTAAATTATAGTTTAGGAACCTGTTTCTTCAATGTCTTGTGACTCTAGTGGTCTTTTCACACTATGGAAGATTTAGGATGAAAGACTCCTAAATTAGAATTCTCCATTCATATCACTTGCAGTCTGATGTTACCCCATGTATTTTTTTCATGGAGATGTAGTTACATAGCAAGAGCTGCAGGCTCATATATTGCACAGCTTCCTGGGGTTGAGAAGAGTTTGGAGACACTGAGCTTCAGAGGACCTGTAGGAAATAATGTGGTTCGGGACCAAAGAGAGGTAAGTAGAATATAACCACAGCGTCAGTCCTAATGAAGATTTAATGTTTTCCTAATGAAGAGGGGTCAGCATGGAGTCTTATTGAGAAGGTTTGCCCCTTCTGTTCCCTCTTGGTCCCTCTAGAGCATGCTGTGACTCAGAGTGTAACAGAAGAGCAGTAGGGAGCTCATTAACCTTGTCTTGGAGCATTAGGATTGTCAGCGTACCCAGTACTCCTTCAAAGACACAAGTTTTGGTGTAAATTTAGTTTATCCAGTCATACTGTTAACTGCCATCTTCTCATGAAAATGAATGCTGTGGACTAGTCCTTATCACATAATAAGTTTGAAAAGTAATTTTTCATGGAACAGGATATGGAATGGAGTGTTGAACGCTTCAGAGATCTTCTGGTTTGTATTTTCCTTGGCCTAATTCCTGATTAAAGAGGCTCACTCAAAGTAAGAGACTTTGTAGTCTCAATTGCAACTGTTCATCCTCTTTTAGAAGTAAAATTTCGGGTAGGCCAACTATAGAATGGCAGCAGAAGGACACATAATGGAGAGAGCTGTGCAGCTCTGAAAAGTGAGGACCAGTAAGCAATGTGTGGTTAGGAAAGTGATTTCCTAGGTATTCCTATTGCTCCATGAAGTAAGAGAACTGTGTACTTGGCCCTTTGAATCCATCAGCGGAGGCTACTCAGGGTCTATTTTTGCATTCCACACAGTTATCCACATTGAAACCAATGCGGATTTTTTGGGTGGTTTGGTGGGGTTTTTTTTTTCCATTTGCTGCTTCTTTCTTATTTGCTTTCCTTGTTGGGAAAACAATTTACAGAAGCCAAGAGTTGTGGATTTCAACTCTTCAGATTATTTTAAGCATCATACAGCAGCCAGACTTTTCAAAGAGAGAAAACCTAATCTCTTCAGAAGTTTTTTCCTTTCAAGATGCAAATTGCAGAATCTCCCAAATATAGTATATAGAATCATTTTAAAGATTAGGCCAATTTGTACAATTAGTTCTAGAATCCTCTAATTTAATAAAAACATGAAGTAAATGTGGTCATCCTGAGAAGAGAGAATATTAATGAGGCAATCATAAGATTTTTCTCTCCAAAAATAATTTGATTACTTTTTATTTTAACAGGATAATTAGAAAAAATATTCACATTTTACTGATTTCATTTCCTATAGTTAGTATAAGAACATAAAAATAATAAAATGTCTATGTGGAATACTAATTTAGGTATATCTTTTTACATTCCCTACTTAAATTTTGTGTTCATCATTATTCTTCATATATTGCAGTGTTTTACAGGTAAGATTTGAGATATACATTTTCCACTGACATTAATGGGAATGGTACATCAAAATCCACTTGGCTTTGAAAATTTCAGACATATTTTCAGTGTACTGTGGAAATACTGCTGAATTTATCCTTACACCACCCCTCAGAGACAGGTAAATATCCTTTAAATATATTATATTGAAGATGAACTGTGCAGAACAGAAACGTGAGAGACATAATGGGCCTAATCTATTGACTTAATCTGGCATTGGAGGCATAATCATGAGCCAAAACCATTAAGCATTCATCAGCAAAACTAGCCTGATATTGTATTTGCCTAATACTATGTAAAAGGATGAGTTAGAAAAAATTCTGTGGCACTTTGCTTTTTTTGGTGTGTGAGGGAGTGAACTTTCATATCTTTTTGAAGTGAAAACTGAAATAGGCATTTATGATTGGCACTATAATGCCTCATGGGAGATGTAGCTCTTGAACTCCGTATTCCCCTCTTCTCTTTGGCAGAACTATGTGATTCTTTTCTCTCTTGGACTCTGGCACCTGTGGTCACGTCCATCACAAAATAATCACTTGGTTACTGTGGGTAGTCTGGATCACCTATAGATAAAGTGGCCAATCTGCCATTAGTCGAAGCAGCATTTTTTAATTAGCTGTTTGGAATTAAAACTAACATTTTCTGTAAAAAGGAGAAACCTGTCAAGAACATTTTCATTTTGTTGAAAAAAGTTTCTCATCAAAACAATGCTGAGCAGCTGGTTATTTCTCTAATGGGCTCCCCTAGTCAGGCGAGATGTAGATATTTTCCCCCCATTGCCTTCAGTTTCTGTAAAATTCTTCTCCACTTCATAAGTGGTCTTTCCCCTCTCTTGTGAGACATCATCTGGAGTACCGTGTCCAGATTTGGGATCCCTGGAAAGAGGAAGACATAGATAAACTGGATTGAGTCCAGGGGAGGCTACAGAAATGGTCAGGTGCTGGGGAGGGGGCTGTGTGAAGAGAGGCCGATGGAGATGGTTATGTCCAGCCTGGAGAAGGGGCAGAATCAACACCTCTTGGAGGTGCACAACTGAAAGGATGACAGGCCAGGGACACAGGTTACAGCAGTAGAAATTAATGAATTGACGTAGAATTTAATTGAAGTCTTTGTGCAATATGACTTCATATGAGAAATAACACTGTAAGGAGGCCTCAATACTGTTGGAAAGTGTTATGAAGCATTATGACAAGAAATTACAGGCTTCAGTAGTGTTTGATTGAGGTCAGATGTTAGGAAATAATGGTAACGCTAAGCAAAGGAAAGATAGGGTCACTTTTCAGTGGGATCAGTGGGACCCACTTTTCACTGTGGGATCCCCATTACTGGAGGTATTTCAGGACATCCTGGATAAACATCTTTCAGGAATGGCCTAGGGGCAGTTTACTTAGTTTTTTGGAAGGACAGGTATACAAAATAACGTCTCCCAGGCTCTTCCACACCTGTTTGCTATGTTTTTTTGATACAGTGCAGGGCAAAACTTGGGGTCAGTGCCTTGGCTCAGCTGCAGTCTTCTTGTGTGACCTTGGGTACATCGGTTAATTTGAGCTGTGTTTCAACTCTCCATCTCCAAAACGAAGATTACTATTAGTGTTTAGCATATGAGGTGCAGTGAAGGTATAATCCATTAATGCTTTTAAAAGGCTGGCATATTACATTAATGATAAAGATAAAGGCATGTCCTGGCCCTGCAGAATTTATAATCTAAAAAGGTCAGACAAAGAATGTGAAAGGAAGCATCAATATCCTTGCTTTACGGATGAACAAGAGCTGCAAGGAGAAGTGATTTCTCAAATATGGTGAATCAGGACTGAGACAAGATACACAGATTTGCCCTGTATTCTTTTAAGACAGGACCGTGTTTCCTCTCTTAGCATAAGCGATCACAAATATTGTGATTTCTTTTCTTTAAGCCCCTCCATTGGTGTTTCTTCACAGGAGTCATTTTTCCTCCCAGCTTCAGTAGGAGTAGTATAACCTGCAGCCAGTCAATTTGACTTTAAGGTGGCAGCAGGTATTTCAAAATTAACAAGACTAACCCACTGGTGTAGCACAACCTCCCATCTTCTGCCCAGCCACAACCTTGTTGACACTGACATTTTTCTCAAAGGGTGGCTCACTTTACGCTGTGCAGGCACTGCTATTAATAATCCATATGTTACTCATTTTTTATGGCTTCCTGCTATTGCCTGACATCCCTTTGTGCTTTTTGACTTGAAGACCTTTGGATTAGAATTCTGCTGGTCAGTTTGATCTAACACTCGCTCATGCTCAGTGGAGGTTTCCTCCAGACAGTTGAGTGCTGCATCAGTACTGCTCTTTTTACATAAGTAAAGAAGAGCTCTACAGCTTTGCTGGGTTTTGTACAATTTATTGAGACCTGAGGCAAACCGCATCGAATAACTTATTTATTTAAAAAAATGAGTTCATCCAAGAAAATACATGAAAGGGCTGGATAGCACTTCACCTTCAGGTGAGAACTGTTTTCTCTGCTCCGAGTGATGACAGCACACACACCAGTGACTCATAAGATTATTGTGCTGTTGGAACAGCCTGTCATAGGCTGATGCATGATGCCATGGCAGGACACTGTCTCCTAGCAACTGCCTGGAGTTGCTGTCTTCACATTTAACCCTTCCAGATTTCAATGCACGCCAGATGTCACCAGGATGTGTTTGCACAGCAAGTTCTGCTGCAATTTAATCAATATGTCTCTTCCACTGTTCTTTGAACAATGCAGGGCAGGTCAGAGGGCTCTGGCAAATTGATTTGGCTAAATGAGATGAATCAATCGGCAGTGCCAGTGTGACGGCATGAAACTTGTTGCCCTTCTTTCACCTTTCTGCTTCTTTTCCCTGTGCTTTGTAGAGGTGGAATTGCTCTCATGTGTAACTCCTATGTTTTCACTGAAGTCTACCCTAGAACATCCTTCCCTGCAAGGCTCTGAGTTCATGATATCCAAAAGAAANCTTTCATTTTGTTACAGACTGATAGATAGACAATGCACATCAATGATGCAGCAGTTCCTCTCCTGTTCCCAGTTCCTACTACACAAGACGTGTGCAGTGTAACAGTTGGAAAGATGTTCTCATGCAGAGATAAAAATTGATAAAGAAACTCGCTGCAAAGTCTTTCACTACACTTTCCTAAAAATCAGGATATAGGTGGATTTTATGGAACTAATTCAATCACAGTAAGCTAAGCAAAGGAAATCAGTGTCATTGATATGTAAGAGTACATTGGTACATAAGAGTTAAACGCATGAGAAGGTACTTATCAGTTGTGTGATGGTAAAGGGGTGGCTCTTGCCCAAGTTGAGGTGTTTAGCAAACTGACTTTTGTCTCAGATCATGGCAGAAATGAGCTTGGGTCTTCGTTTAACTCTTGTATATCTGTGTATTTGCAGTCAAGAGCACTTACCTGAAAGAAAACATGTAATATTTTGCCTTTTTGTAATTATTTAGGCAGTCATTGGCATTAGGGAAGTTGGCTCAGCCTCGTTGCTGTTGGAAGTGTGCTGTTCCTACCAGCTGGGTGTACGAGCCGACTACACTATGCCTGTGCTTTGGCTATAAGAGTTAGCATGCCTGATGGCTGTCCCATCTGAAAGCATACACAGCATTCAGGCTGTGTGTACCCAGAGCCAGTGGGAGCTGAGCAACTGACGCTTGCTGAGCACACACAAATTGGAAAATTAATTTGAAATATTAAAATTAATACCAAAGGGAGTCCTCACCCCTCCTGGTATTTCTGCATTCCCAGGTCGAGTTGTAAATGACTGACAGGGGTGGCAAGTATGCAGAGACAGAGTGTACACACTGCCTGTCTTCCCAGTATAACCTCGTGAAGGACCCACAGCCACAGGTCCTTCATTTATCTCTGCTTACCAGCACTAACATCCCTATTGCAAATCACTTTAGTAGTAGCTGTCATGAATTTATTTTTGGGAATCACCTCATTGCAACAGCACTGTTGCTGAACGACAGTGCTTTGCTGTAGTGCAATCTATGTTCATTAAAGAAAGAAGTTTGACTCTTCACAGGCTTGTATAGTATTGCAAATCTTTCAACATCTATTAGAGCTGAAGCTTGAGGCTTGAATGCTAATGGTACTGAAACTTAACACTGAGGTGATTTGACAAAGTCGCCTAAGGAGGTTTTCATAAACCTTTTGTACAATATCTCTGCTTCCTTGCCAGTGAAAATTAACCTCTACTTGCACAAAAATGAAACTTCACCTAACTCATTTAGAAATAGCAGGGGGAAAGAGAAAATCAATTCATAATGAACAGTATCACATTAAGAAAATCTAATTAGAAATGGCTTCTCTTTTATTGCACTGATAATGGTAAGCTTTAAGAATGACATCATTACAAAATCCAATAGCTTATAAATGACTGAATTTTTTAAAAAGTGTTTAAACTACCAGATCAATAAATTCACACACCACATAATTAAATTGTACAGAAATTCTCTATAAACATTAATGTTATAAATGTGGTACTCTATTTTAAAATAAAGTATATGTTATCTAGTGCTGCATGTACTGCTAAAAGTTGCTCTGATATTTATGAAGAGATAAGAGTTTCTCTTTAGACATCACACTGAGGACAAAATCTTCTCTACTTAGTCTTACTTACTCATCTTCAGCTGGAGTTGGGTGGAGTAGTTTTCCAAGTCCATGCACCAACTGCTCCCTATAAATGTTACTTAAGTTTGTGTGGGTTTATTTTTAAGACTGAGACTTGAAGAAATAGTAGAAACATTCAAAACTCTTCAATGTAACTCCCTATATTTTCTTTTCAAATTATTCTCTTAGTTTCTTCAGAAAGAAGTAAAACCAAGAACACTTCTACTAACTGGAAACAGGCTCTAATTGTAAAATTTTATCCAGGGTTCCCTCTGTTCCACAGTCTCAAATCAACTTCAGTTTAACAAAATTAAAACACCCACCAATAATTTTTTATTCAGCCACTGCATGATTTACTACTTGGGGTAAAGTTTGGATGCAGCTAAAATACACTAACGTGCTGCATGCCCATAATATCCAAGGGCCCAAGGAATAATTTACCAGTGGCAAAATTATTTTTTCTAAATGTGCACAGATAATCCGTACTCATATATTGTTCCCACTGAGGGAGCAGCATATCTAATGTGTAATCTTCTTCTAATGAGCCTATTACTCTGGTTTCTAGGTATAGTTCCACCAGGCATATCTGTGGGCAGTTTTGTTCGTACTCTCATTAAAAAACGTCTTAGCAAGATTAGCTGCTGTTTGGCAATTTGCATAGCTAGATATATTTGTTTATAGCAAGAGCAAGAGGTAATTAATACGCTTTATACAGAAAGCTTCAGCTATGGAAATAAAGAGGAACAAGATAAAATCAGTTCTATTTTCTTTTTAACCGGTCAAATGTTGCAGGAATTTCAAGAAGTGTAGGAAAAGGATTCAAGGTTACACAACAAAAGAATTTCTCTAGCATGGAACTTGCAGATAAGAAACAATGTGCTGCACATAATACTTCTGAGATTTGAATTAAAACTGCCAGGGATATTGGCAGTGGAGATGAGCACTGTAATGCACTGTTCTGCAAAAGGAGTTCATCACTGGTAACAGAATTTGAATTATGCTTTACTAGATTTCCTGCATATGTCAAAAATAAGTAATTGCCAATTATCCTGCTCAAAAGAGCTGGTGAGATACAATCATTTCACTTAAGCATAAGTGCAGAGCTGCAGAGCACTGAGGAAAAAGCTCTGCAGAGGGAAAGATTCAAGAAATAGTTGCTGATAAATCATGATAGCTTCAACTAAAGCAAAGGCTGATTTTAACCTCGTCCTAGCATGCAGATCTTCAATAATGCTTGATAATTTGCAGGAATGCACCAACTAAAGCAGTGGGTTAATTCCAGCAATACACTTGCTCAAGAAGGCAGTACCATTAAATTTATTGTTCAGGAAAGAAATATCTACAGAGACTGTGACTTGCTCAGAATAATTGTGGAAGGCCAGGGATGAACCTGGGTCTCTTAAACTCATTGCTCGGTCCATAGAGTCTGCTTTCTGGAATGACCAGAAGAGAACTAATGAGAAAATACAATTCCTTATATAGTTGGCTTTTTTTTTTCTTTCTATCTGCAAAGTTTCTTGAATCCATATAGGAGCCAGAATATTTAATGGTTAGATCGGAGTTCAGAGCCAGAGCTCCAAATTTCTATTCCAGGTTTCATTTTAGGCAGGTCACTTGTTAGCTTCCCCGGTGACTAAAATTGAAATACCCAGGTTTATAGTGGTTGTATGAAACAGACTTGTTTTAGATTGCTTTGGGATCTTTGCAAGAAAGATGATAAAGAAATGTCAAGTGTTGAAGTATTGCAATGTTTTCAATATCTGACAAGGTTTGCCTAGAAACGGTGCACACATTAAAATTTATATAACCATATCATAATTGTATGCGTTTGCCTATAAATGCACTCACCTTATACAATGCTTGGTATGACTAAACTCCTTTTGGCACAGGTAGAACTGAGCTCGGCTCCAAATGTCAAGCAATTTTAGTTTTTTCAGGTTTTTGGGTTTCTGTATATATTTGTTTGATAAATGTATTCAATTAGGAAGAGAGTTTGTAAATAGATTTCTGAGAGTCAGGCTTGATTGCAGGCTAGAAGCGTTAGGAATTCTCTAAAATGTATCCCCTTAATCCTTGGTGCCTACGCATAAATTCTTAAGACCTGAGGTTTGCAAAGGGGGCCCGTAATAGTTGTGCATGGGACAGACAGAGAATTCCCCAGGAGCAAAGCGAACGGCCGGGTCTGTTCTGCATATGGGACCCTCTGTTGCCCTTAGAAGGGAGCCCCCACAACCACAACCCGCCTTTTCTCCCTCATGAATGTGATCCTGGTGCAGGGGGTGGGTCTTCCTAACCCTGGGAGCTCTTCTGGTGCAGAGGGACCTTCACCCTCATCATCCCTTGGCTGTTCTTCCACTTCCAGAGCCTCGTACCTATTGTGCAGAGACACCTGGGTGAGTTTGGAGGGTTTGGAGCAGTTTCACCTGACACCCTGAATGCCACCTTGTTGTCTCAGTTTAGAGGAGAATTGGGTAAATTCAGATGTCTGTGAAACTCCGGTGAGATCTGAACTGGTTGCTGTGACTGCTGTCCACTCTGGGGTTTTGTAGTGTAGCACTTGGCTTGTGGTCTTCAAGGTGACCTGGTGCATGACTGCCACTGGGGCCATGTGGTTTCTTCTGCCAGCTCCAAACATGTCAGCTAAAATCGCCTCCTCACGTCCAGTGAGGTCACTGAAACATCTGTTCTCCTGATAAGATTGTGCCTGTCTGGAGGAAATAGGGTTGTAAAAAGGTGATCTTTCAGATGAAAGCAAGAACAAATGGGGTAAAATCTTTTTTCAATATTTTTTTTTTGTGGGTTTGTTTGGTTTTTTTTTTTGGGGGGGGGTGTTTGCTTGGTGTTTATTTGTGGTTTTGTTTAGTTTAGTGGGGTTTTTTTTAGTTGCAAGTAAATAATGTGCATATAAGCTGTCAATCATCTCGCCTGGAGGCTTGATAACTCATGAGCTAGGCTGACAGAGAATCCATTCCCTTCCCCTTCCGTGGGAGGCCATAGGATTCAGCTGTGGAGTGAAAATCCAGCCATGCTCACAGCACTGCCTTCCATGGGGAAACAGCTGTCTGACTGGAGAGAAAAGTAGGTTAGAAGGTTTTGATGTCCTCCCTGGAGCTTCATCCCTGTCTGAGCGGATAGCAGCTCTCTAGGAAAGCGCTCCAGCAGTCTGGTGTTTTCCGTCCTCCTTCCCTGCAGAACCTGCTTTACTGCCCTTCCATAAATAGGTGAGGAGGGTAAACCTCTGCAATTAGAGATCCTGTATTGAGAAGCTCGAGAAGATTTGATCAGCATTTCATGTGTGGTGTACCTTTGAACTAACTTGTCTGTAATCTTCACTTGACATTCTTCAATACAATGGAGCAGCTAACGTGCTGCAGGCAGGACTCTGTTGTGCCCCGAGTCTGGTCTGTAATGTTGGCGTGTTCTGTTCAGGTTTGATGTATTTGCAGAGGGGAAAAAACAAGAACAGTGCTTTGAAAGCAATGATGTCAGTCTGTATGGGATTTCCCTCTCTGAAGTATAAATGCCAGAAAAATTCATATCTGGTATTTGACCTAGTTGCTCCAGGCTCTCTTTATAGTTGTAGAAGAGAAAATGGCACTTCAAGAGTGTGATTTCTGACCTGGATTCCCTCAGGCTTCCTGTGGAATACATTTGCAGGTAGCTGTTGAGTAGAAAGCCACCGGTCCTATGGAGAACTCGGGTGTGGAGACCTTCCTTTAGTCGGATGAAGCCCAGGAGCTGGAGCAACTCTCTGGTTTTAGGACTCTTTGCCATCACCCTGCAGTGTGCCAAGAATAGATGCACATCCTATATTATGCTTCTTTCCTATAAGTGTGACAGAAGTCTATTCCCCTCCATCCCTGGGTTATTACCCGAATATCTTTCTGAGGACAGTCTATTTGGAAGGTCTTTTGTGAAATCTACTGTTACTCTTCCTCTTTTCTGTTATGTCTGTTCTGAGAGAGAGTAACATGCTTAGTGGCTTGACCTCAGCTTCCCCTTCTCATTTTATTTCACTCAATTGCTCTGGCAAATACTACAGTGGTTTGTGGGTTTGGCCATATCTGCCCGATCTTTGTAATAAGCACTGAAATGCTTCTCCCCATCCTTTTCTCTCTCATTCTGTATCCTCTCTGTCCTTCTTTGTTACCGAGGCAAGACTGAGTAATGTGTATCTCCTAGCCCTCTCTCACCATCTAGCATCCTTTTTAATAAACAGACATTGCTTTGGCCACCCCCTACCACTTTGAGCTGTGATTCAAATAGTTTAATACTAAAATACCTGTTTACACTAGTTGCTCACCTTTATTTCTTCCACTCTTTTGGAGTGATACTAACCAGCCTGAGTGATTTATTGTATTTTAATTTATTGAACTGTTCTTTCACCTCTTTTCTCAATACATCTGCCTTTGCAAGTGCCTCAGCTTCATTACCTGTAAAGTGTCACCTTGGGATGGATATTTCCCCTTCACCTTCTAAAGTGAAAGAAATAAAAAGAAATCCATTTGGTTTCTCTGCTCTCAGACTGAATCATTTACCTTCTCATTTTTTTTTATCTGACAGTAGTGCTGCTAACAAACTTTCCTGTGGGCTTCCTGCTGCTGGCGAACCAGGAACTGGGTTATTCCTTACCTTCATAGCCTTGGTTAATTCATTTTCACCTCTCTACCAGCTCCTCTTTAGCAGGAGATTTGCAGTAGACCTGGAAAGTAAAAGTGTGCAAATGTGTGAGTGACTTTATTGCTCGCCTCTCTTTGCCCAAATGTTTTTCTGGCTTGATCTCTACTGGTTAATTGTATTTGAGGGAAAGATTGGAGCTCTCTCATAGTTTTGCTTATTTGGTTTTTGAGGACTTTTCTGGGTTCTTACAAGTTGGGCATTGTTAAAACTGCACATGGATTTTGTATTTTTTGTCAAAGGGTGTCTGGGGGAAAAAAAAATTATTTAAAATTACTTACGATGACTTTCTTGGTTATTTAGAAACTCCCTAAAAGAAAAATTTAAGAGAATAACAAAAGGTGTCTTAAATCAGCATGGTAGTAGGTAAGGAACATCTTGCTGAAGTCCCTGGAGGGTTGTCAAGTCAGTAAACAAAACCACATATTGTGCATTTGAAGAAATAGCTCATCCCCTGAAGTCAGTGGCTTTAAACCACTGGATGAGGAAGGGAGTTACTGCTGGTGCTGCGGGACTTTCCCTTTTCTGGCTGGTGGGTGGAGAGCTCTGATACTGCCCACCCGTCTGCCCTGGGGTGGGTTTGTTTTCCCCTATTTACCTGGACACAGGAAAGGATTGTATCAAGAGCACTATTTCTGCTGCTTCTAGCAGAATCTGACTTCAAGATTAATCTGTATAAAATGTAGCTGCTTTGACTTGTTGACTCGGTCACCTCTAATTACAGAGTCAGTGCTTATATAATACTAGATTTTATGTAATTTCCTCATTTTTCCTTTACTGATTTTATTTATTCTCATTCTGTATTCTATATTTGGCATTAAAAATCTCATCTGTTTCTTTCTTTTTTTTTTTTTTTAATTTGGCAAAAATGGGAATTTATAAACATGGAGCAGATTCTGATTTGAATTAGACATCTAATTTGTTCCAGTATGCAGACATCAGGATTGACAACATTGTATGTAGTAGCACCAGGGTTAACTTTTCCTGTCAGGCTTCTTGGATTTGTTCTTATTAGACTATCCTCTCTTAGCCCTGCCTGCCGACAGCTAAAACATTGTTATCTGATGCCTGTAAATGCATAGTTCTGCTCCTTAATCAGCTGACATGATTCTTCCAAAGCACCTTTTGCCTTCCTTTCCTTCACTTACCAATTTCTTCTACCAGTTGCTCAGATATTATTTATTTTCATTATCAACAGCGTGCATCATTTTTTTGTCTGATGTATAAATCAAAGCCTTCTTAATAGGCTCCATCCTCAAAAAGTTCCCTGGTGCCTGTGTAAGTTAACCATTAACCACCATTCTTCTGCCCTGTCATGTCCTTAACACGTGGAGACAATGCGCTATGGTTTGTTGAGCTAAATCTGTTTCATACCTCTGTAAAACACACCAGTTGGCAGTTTATCCTGCCACTGGACCAACTGGAATACAGGGCCACTCTCTTGCAGCCTGGGTCAACATCAGCTAAAGGGCGTGTTAAAACAGAGTCAGACTTTGTCCTTTGAATTAGACTGAATTAGTTTTTATCGACCAGCACTTTTTTTGTATCCTGGTCTGTCTAGAGAAGTTCACTATTCTTCCATCTTC
This sequence comes from Aegotheles bennettii, assembly GCA_013398125.1. Taxonomy (NCBI): domain Eukaryota; kingdom Metazoa; phylum Chordata; class Aves; order Caprimulgiformes; family Aegothelidae; genus Aegotheles; species Aegotheles bennettii. Next base: position 61,133 of record VZRW01010304.1, read on the forward strand.
TACCCCAATTTTTGAACAGAGTTCCTGATTCTGACTGGATATATTCAGCAGCTCCAATTTGGTCTTCTGTTGCACTCTTTTATAGCCCGTATAATGATGATATGTTTTATACTGAACTTTATACTTCATTATTGTGGGATTTTATTATTTCTTAGATTCTGCTGTATTAAAAGAATTGTCCTTTAGATTGCATTCTGCTAAAAAATCTGCATTCATTAGGACTAACCCCTTCTCCTTTATTAGTCCAGAGACTACAAGTTCTGTTTTACATGAAAAGACCAGCAGCCATTGCCAGTGTTCACTGTCCAGTTTCCAAGACTTAAACCTCTTCACCTGGTTCCTTCTGTGGGGAAACCAGGAAAACCACCATCAGAATCCATCCCTAAACTTCTGTGTCATTATCCAGATCTGTTCAGTACTATCGAAGGAGCACAGAAACCCACAGCAACTCTTCTTTTAAATCTGGCATTCGGATGAGTGGACTCACTTTTACAGTAGCTGCCCCATGTCCTGTGGATAGTAAGTTAAATTGATGGGACTTACAAGTGTTTTATTGGAGGTACAAGTTTTGTCAAGTTGCATTGGCTTTGTCCTCTTGAAAGCCTACTATCGCTCAGGATGTTCACCTACCCACCACACATGGGCATCTGACATGGATGGTGCTCTTGTGTGACATAATTATTCAACATCAAGACTGTGGTGGACTTGTCTAAATGCAGAAGTTGTTTTGTTTTGCCATTAGGAGCATAGCTAATGGGACACTCCTCGTGTGCAGGCAGCGTATGTAATCTGAGGCTGGTGCACCCAGCCCAGAAGCGGTGTAACCCCATTAGCAGGAAAACCCCTCTGGTCAGCACAAGCACATGGGGTCTCCACCCCACAGAAATAGCAGCAGAAATCGGGCAGTATAGATGGGGCTACAGAGCAAGGGCTGTTGTATCTGGGAACCAGAAGCAGGCAGGAAGAAATATTTTTACTTGGTAATGCAAATGTTGAAAGCTTTGCATTGGGTTTGCCCTGATTTGCTTCAAAGACTTGTAATTTAAGAAGATTCTTGCAAAAGATAAACAGTTTTCAATAGGACGATTTTTGGTTTTCTCGCATTGGAAGTGACATACTTTCCCAGCCAGTTCTTGTTAAGAAAAAAAGATGGAAAAGAAAAAAAAATATTTGAGTCACCTAGGTGCTCAGACTTCCTTGGAAGTGAAAAGAACATAATGAACAGATCTGGCTTCAGAGAAGTTACCATTTTAAAAGTGTCTGAGAAAGGAAATGTCAGGTCTAGGTTTACACAAAAATTCTTCTGCAAAGATGTGATTAATACAAAAATCTTCTGATTCAACATCATCTTCTTGCAAGTATGAGTATCTACATGAGCAGAAAGATAAATAACTAGAGAAAAGCCAATTGTTGCAAGTCGTGGAAATTCACAACAGAGAATTAAACACTAGAGATATGGGGATGAGGGGAGGTAATTAAAACATGTTGGAAATCTTAATAGTTAGAAATTAAACTGGGGAACTTTCTATCAATGAGTAATCTCAGTTGCCAAAGTACTTGCAGATGGCTTTCAGCCTAGAGGATTTCAGCAGGGAGGATCTTCAGCAGCACAATATGCTCTGTGAGTGCTGACCCGTAGTCAGTATCTAAACTAATCTTCATTTGAAATATCTGGGGGATCAGGAAACAAGTGACTCTTACCCGAGCTTTTCTCAGGTGTGTTTTGCCAAGGGCTCCCAGCAGACAGAATGGGGCTGCTCACAAAGACATCAGTAATCTGCCCAACCTCATCTGTTCTTGTACAGACTTGTATTAAAAATGAAAGAGCCTTGGTGAAATTAATGCAAAATACAGTTGGGAACATAATGGAAACTCTTTTCTGACAGTCTTTACACTGCTGCAAACATCCCTCGCTTCCCTGTTCCAAAAAGGATATAATAGTCCTTTTTAGTGTTTTGTTATATTTGAAAGAGGAACACATAAGTGTTTTCTACTTTTTTTTTTACCATTTTTTAGTAACCTAAAATGTAAATTAGATGAGTATAACATATAATGTCCTCACTTACGTTGGGTTTTTTTTTCCTGCAGAAGAGATACATTCAGTATTTTAATAGCACCATCTGTCACAGCAGCAAGTGCCAAGCCGCAATATTGATCTTGTCACTTTGGGAATGGTATGATATTTAGGATTATAAATAACATTTTTCTTTGCTCTGTTCATGTGTTTAGTTTTTATATAGAAACTAAGCTCAAGAAACCACTCTTGTCACCTAATAAGACAAGTACTTTCTTAGAATTCACAGCAGAGGTATCATTAGGACCTGAAGCTGTATTGGTATTATTAGCTGTCACACTTTAGTAATGTGAATAACTTAATTGGGCTATGCAGTTTATCTAGTGACAACTATAAGTCATACCTAAGCAAAGATAATGGCTTCTAAGTGACCATAAGTCATCACTGGGCACTGGTTTTCTCTCTTTAAAAGAGAGAGGATTGTGCTGATGAGATTTTAAATGAGGAACACTCAAACGGAGGTTACAAATAAAGCAAGTACTGCATTTTTTGCTATTTCGTGTATTCAACAGTAGTCCCTGTTTAAAGGCTCTGCCCCTTTCATATTACCTGGATTTTGTTTAAAAATTCCATTTAGTCTGCTGTTGAAAAGAGGAAATGCAGTATGTGGCTCATTCTTACCTCCAAACAGACTGCCTGGAGAGGCCAGAGTGGTAGGATCAGGTAGAGGTTATCATAAACCTGGAAAGGTTTGAGTGTATTGAGCTGCTTGGTTCAGGAAGAGACTTTTCCTGGCAGGTTGCTGGAGGGGAGGAGGCAATTCTGCTAATGTAAAAACTTGTGGGTGTTTCGTTTTCCGTTTGCATTTCTGGATGTAATGTATTTTCAATGTACTGGATACAACTCTGATACTCATTGATGGCTGAAAACCAAGATGCTGGACAGATGTAAGGTGTAATGAAATTTTCCAAGTGATAATGATATTTTCCAGGATTTACAGGGTTGAATACTTCTGTCTGTAGTACTCTGCTGGACATAATTAACATCTTAATGAAATGCCAGCATTTCTTCCTGCTCCAAAAACTTCCTTCTTCTGGGTTGGATATTACATGAGTTTTATGCCTGCTATAGTAAGATTTCACATGGGATCTGTAGTGTTAGAGAGTTAGAGCAGAAAATCTTTAATACTGTTTCTTTTGTTAGTAGTTCTCCTGCTGCTGAACATATATTTATCCTCTGCATGCAATTTCACTCCCAACTTCAAAGCAGCACATGGTGTTTATAAGTACTGCATTTTATATATTTTCTGCAGTTGTCATTAAACGTCTCTATTGGGGGAAAAAGTATCACAAACATTTACACAAAACATCAAATCTTGTACTAAAACAATCCATTATAACCCCATTCTTCATTTCTGTCAAGTCTGTGCAAATTGATTTCATCTAGGATATATCCAAGTTGGGGTTGGTTCTTTCATTTGTTTCATTTCCTTTAACTTAGAGATTCACAAAATGCAGGATTTTTACTGGGAGAAAATAAAATTTAGTAAATAGGTTTCTGGATACTGGATGGTGGGGTCTGAATAATCCGTTCTCTAACTCCTTGCTTGGTTTTGCTGTCTGATTGCTCAGACACTTGCTCAGCTGTGTCTTGAGTATTAGCACTTCATTAAAGTCATACCTGGTGTAGAGGACAGCCAGGTTGTAGCCATGGATGCAGTAGAAATCTATACAGATGGCGCATCGAGCTGCTGAGAGAGGCTGTTGTATACAGATTTACAAGCAGTCTGTAGTAAAAATCAACCAACCACTGCAGAAAATTTCACATGTAAGTGTGTGTATATGTATATATACTACGGGATAAAGGCAGTTGCCAACAGCTCCATAGCGGACCTAGCATTGCTTTTGGATACCAAACGTGATTCCTTTCCTAGTGTTTCCTTTGGATACCAAATGTGTGTCCTGGTTGGCTTTTAAGCGTTAGGTGAGGCTTTGGCAGGGGCTGATCTGCAGCTTTCAAGGCTGTGGGAAGTCTGGTCAGGGCCCTGACCTCTGTTTTGTGGGAACTTGTCCTGTTCTCCATGGACATTGGCATCGTGGTGGATGGGCAGCACCATGTTCTAGCAGGGTCTCTGATTCTTCAGAAGGAAACAGTGCATTAGAATAGAAATGGACATTATTTTATGTATTGTTGGGTGGAAAAAAAAGGAGGGATGTGCAGGGTTTTGTATTTTCTTTTTCTTTCCAAGCAAAAGGGGAGTATCTACCTCACCTTCTCCTCGTTCTCTGGCAAAACTGACACAGAGCATCCGTTGCCTATGTCTGCAAATATTGAATGTTAGTGTTTTCCTAAATGTAGATTGCTGCTCAAAGGTGTTAATTGCTAATCCAACCTCTTTACTGATGCCTCAACTACTCTGAGACAGTAAATCCTGGCTGCAGGTGGAAAAGGAGATGACAAGAAACATTGCTCTGTTTGAGGCTTGACACAGTAAGCTTTTGCATATATACTCCTCTCATCTGTCTCTTGTTGGTGGAAGGGAGCTATACAGTCATTATTAGCTGGCAGGGACATATTTCTACAGTGAATTCAACTCCCCTGGTGCCTTATACATCTGTCTGCCTTCCCAGGTTCAGAAAGTGGAGGAAGCAATGGGCTGTCTGGGTTAGCAGGAGTGGAGCTGCTGAGGAGAAAGGGGAACTGGCAATAGTTTCCCTATTGTCCAGCTGTTTTCAGCACACACAGATGAGGATATACCTGAGAAATGAAGCAATTAACATCCCCAAGGAAGCAGAGGAGGAGGTGGCGAGTGCAGCAGGGAGCACAAACCAGAGCAGGAGCATTGCTGTGAGGAAAGGAAGGAGAGACAGGCACTCTGAGTGCAAATTAATTAAACAGCAAATTTAATCTGAGGTTTATGGGCATGACCATGAAAGAATACATGTCAGACATTACATTTAAAGTATTTATATTTGTGATTAGATTGTACGAATTCACAAATTCAAGAGAATGTAAACAGAAGCTGTTTTGGAGATGGGGATGGATGTAGGAAGGTAGATACTCCTTCATCAGCATGCTGGGAGTGGCTAGGAAGGGTCTGTGGGGACTAGGACCCAGTGTGATAGCTAAGGAGGGAAGAGTGGAGAACGATGCATGGCCTTGTTTGTTAAGGGGAAAAAAAGAAAATGTTTGTCTCTAAATATTAGAAGAAACAAAGACTAGAGACAAATGCTTTGAGGTACGTGATCTCTGGTAGTAATTTGTCTTGAGCATCATGACACCTCTTCATTAGAGCGGCCAAGAGGATGGTTAGAAGTGTAAAAGTTGCCAGTAAAATAACTGCAGCAGGACACTAGGAATATCCTGCTTCAGTGATTCCGAGTGAATCGTGTAGCACGCAGCAACGCTGCAAGCAACTTCCCTGTCCTCACTGGGCCTCCAAGTTCTACCTTTCCAGAAGTGATTTACTGGCTCTTGGGCAGCTCCCTTCCCTGCTGTGTGTGTCTGAGTGGAGAATCCAGAACTGAGATGCTCTCTGGTGCGCGATGGGAGGACTTTCGCCTTGGCCACAGCATCCTGAAGTGCAGCAGTTCCAGCGCTTGTCCTTATTGCGGCTCTTGCTGATTTTCCTGCCCTTGAAATGCATATTTAGCAGGGGACTGAGCATCTGCTGCCTCAGCCATGGGATCCAAGGGGGATGCAACCCTGGAGCAGTGGTGGATGTGTTTTGAGTCTAAAATACGATGCTCAGGGCTGCAGGGCTTCTGGCTGTGATGGCTGCTGTCTGTAAGAGAAGTTTGGGCAGGCAACCTGTGCAATCAAAGCATCAGAGAAAATAGGAATTGAAAGGATCTCTAAAGGTCATCTACTTCACCTTTTTGTCCGAAGGCAAGTTTAATTATACCCACACCATTTCTGAGAGATGTTACATCTCCTTGGCCTCTGCCTCTCTAAATTAAACCATCTGAATCCTTTCAAGTTTTTCCTCAGACAAGATGTATTTTTGGAAATCTGTGAGCCTCTCCTGGACTCCCTCCAATTGATTTGTGTCCTTCAACAGCCCAGGGCTGAGTGCAGCTGGTACCCTATACACGACCCCTCTGGCTCTGGAGGGAACTGAGTATCACTAGTTTTGTTTCATGTATTCAGCTTTTCTTACTGATCGGGAGGGAGCATCTGCCAAGATCTGTTTAATGTCTTGAAGAACTCTTGGGTTTGTGTTGTGTGCCTTTTTTACTAACTTCTGTCAGGGCAAAGTAATGGGACAAGACTAAATTTGAAAACTAGTAGAAATTGCCTTTATGTAAACAACTTTGAGTGGAATGAAAATCAGTAGAATGTTTTTGATAAACGGCAGAAACTCTTTTTACAAGGAAATGCTTACTGCAGCTGTCTGTGTTAGGTCAGGTCTCATTTAGCGTCTTCATTTAATGATCCTGAAGAGGGAGTAAACAGCCTGATAATGAATCTGTTTGTGATGCTATATAGGGAGGAACTGTGAGTAATAGGCAGAAAAGAAAAAGACTACAAAGAGACACAGAGATGATAAACACTCACAAATAATGGAGTTAATTTCATCTCTGCATAACAAAAATTAATGTGTTTGGGTGAAGTGGAGGAAGGGAATATGCTTAAAAAACCCCTGGCCTAGTTGAAAGCCTTTCATGAGAAAAGTAGACTTCTGTTTTCTGTGTGATATTACTCCCAAGAAGCTGAATGCCTGTTTGGACTGTTGGAACAGGTTGCAGACATGTGGGACATATGGGAATCTCTCCTCTCTGACCACTGCTGGTCCGTGTGCTTTACTGCCAGGGGGATATTTGAATATACACAGAAAATACTAGTGAAGATGAAGGGGGAATGGTTAGTGAGACTGGATTAAAAGAACTTGGATTGGCTGGTTAACCCAAGGGGCAGAGCAGCCTATGGATACAGGTTTCAACAGAGAAAACAGAGGTAACATTATGGCAGAAGGGAAGACCTATGTGAAAGTGCATTTAAGAATGGGGAAACCAGCACCAGCAGTAAAGCATTTGAGCTGATCACGTGTGATGGACAGTTTAGCCTGGTGCTTAGAAAAGTTTGTGTAGCATGTGGGAAAAAAGCAGTAGAGAAAAACTGAATTGCTGGGAAAGGTGGCATAGAGGATAAGGGGTGTCATCCTTATTCTTATTTTAATTTATTTTAACTGCCCCTCACGTTGCTCTGACAAGGTATAGCACAGGAGAAAGCTTAACATAAATGAGATTCTGGCCCTAAGAGTCTTTGCTGTGAGCTGTGTTTCAGCCCTTCAGTCACTTCTGCAAACGGAGACAAATACGATGATCAGACATACCAGAAACACAAAGATTTGACTGTAAAGACTCACAGGTTTTTATTTCAAATCATTTCCTCTCTTCCCTTTGTGAGCATCCCAATGCGCTGGAGATTCGAATAAAGCAAATTACCCATCTAAACTAGAACACAACCTAAAGCAGTTCCCAAATGAAAGTGTGTAAATGTGTATCAAGAAAGTTAGGGAATGTTTAATTGTGGCTTTCCTTTTAAAAAAAATGTAGGCCCTTTGTTTCATGTGGCTGTCAGTCTTGTCACATCATTGTTGTGAGAAAAACTTAAAAGTAATAATTTAAAAAAATCTGCATAGAGGAAAGAAAAAAGATATCAAAAAACCTAAACTGGGCCAGTTAGACAGTAACTGGATTATGGATAAACAGGAGCAATGTCCTTAAATATCACAGAAATAATGTAGCAAGGCAGAGGTCTATGAGGGCATTAAGAGACATGAGTAGGGAGTGACAGATGAGGTTGTCATTGCAAAGAGCCTCCACGAGTTCTTTGCCATTAGTATTAAGAGAAAAAGCTGAAGGTCATATCAGAGACTAGAATACATTTTTCTGGGGGCAATACGAAATACTAAAAGGTTTTATGATTATGCCAGAGCAGATAGTTAGGCAATTAGAGCTGTTAAAAGTTGACAAGGCACTGGGTCCAGCTGAGTTACATCTGAGAACTGAGCTGGAAGCAGCAAGTGGAATTGAAAGCTTTGGCGGATATTTTTTTGATCCGTTTCCAAGGATGGGGTGGTTCAAGAGGATTGAGCAGGGGGGCTGATGCAGTTGCTATGTATAAACAATGCTCATGAAAAAATCCAGTGTTGATGCAATTCTTTGGTAAGAATATAACTGATAAGGTAGGAATATGTTTCACTTCCGCAAGCACATGATAGAGGATTGTTTGCTTGGATTCGGGAAAAGGGAGTACTTGGCTTATAAATTTACTTGAGTTTCTGAAACACATTATTACACCAGAAGACAAATGTCAAGCAAAGTCTATAATTTATCTGACTTTCCTGAAGGCGTAGCATGCAAAATATTGATCTACTTAATAAATGCACATTATCTCCTGCAAATGATTAAAAATTAGCTCAGGAAGAACAAATAGTGTCAGTAACATTGCAGAGGGATAGCAGAGAGCTGGAGTGCAAACATGCATTATGCACTATCTACTAGCATCAGGTGGGCTCTTTCAGATCCTTGTGCAATGTTTGCATGATTGAGCATTAGACTTAAAATATTGTAGAGAAAAAAGGGGTAAATCTTGTCCTTCCTTGTGCCACAGTTCAGGTTCAATAAGGGGCAGGACCACGACAAGCCATTTGAGGCTGTGCATGATAACCTTGTTCTGTGTGAAATCTTACGTCCACCATTGGCAGAGGCTGCCCTTGAGGCACAATTCTATATTCAAAGGAGCTCAGCTCTGTCTGGGGTGATGATTGGCCTCATAAGTATTAATGCTGGCAAACGAGATTGTTTCAAGCACTGTTGAATGTGATGTCAGAAAACATTTATCAGAAGATGAGGAATGTAGTAGGATAGTTTCAACAATTCTCTCAATCCTCCTTCCTCAGGGAGGATTCCCACACTTGTTTGGAATTGGGAGCCCCCAGAAGCAATGGCAATGGGCAGCAGTCCATCCATGTCCTGTGTGTGTTATCCTACTTGTCTCCTCATGATTCAAAGTGATAGAGGTTGGTGTTACATCAACCTTGCCGTGTCCTGAGGCAGCAGATGTGGACTGGAGGGACAATCTTTTTTTTCCCCTTGCTTTTGGCTACGTGCATATCTTCCTGAGGACATTTTGTCTTCTTTTACAGACAGAAAAAGCTGTAACAGGTTTCTTGCGGGTGAGATTTGTGTTCAAATCAGATGGAGTTACAGTCAGACCGTGGCACTGTAGGGTCTGTCCCACCATGTAAAGGGAGCACACATCCCATGCGTGCCTCCACTGCAGTTCTCTGTGTTGCACTCTACCATGCCAAGATAGCCCTCTTGCACTGACCTGGCAGGAATGCAAATAGGAATTGTAAGTACTCAGCACCTTCAGGGATCTGGCATTGTGGTAATCTCCTCCTGTAGCATAATCTTCATAGCTGAACCACTGTTGATGTGTTTTCTATTCATCTGTTCTAGCATTCAAATAGTAATTATTAGCGGCATATTCTTTTGGGTGATCAGCACAAAGCTGCAGTGGACTAGTGTGACCTTGAGTTTTTCTATAGACAATGAAAATTAGTTGATAATGGACAACAGTAATTGCTTGGATGACAGTGCACCTCTGGAGCTACATCACCGAGGCCAGGAGCTCAGCAGGATTCGGAAAAAAATGAATTAAAAGAAATAGAAACAAGATGTTAAAATGCATAAAAAAATGGATGGAGGATAATACAGAAGTTAATTATAATGTAATTATATAAATATAATTATATAAGTAAGCACTGTAGCTTCATTGGGAACACTGCATGCAGGGCTGTGCTCAGAGATGGCTGGTGGGTATGTTCTGAGGCTTGAGCCAATCTAATACACAGGGAAATTGTTAAGTGTTGGTGTTAGTTTTGGAACGAAAACCACAAAGAGGACATCAAATTGTGACACAGGGCTCTTCAGGTGTCAACCTGTGAGCTAGATCTAGCCTGTGAAAGGCAAGTGTTGTGCCAGGAATTGGCATCCCCCAATTTTACACCATGCATAAGGGTAATGAAAGTAGAGGATGAGGAGCTGAGGGCACTGCAGAGAGGGGAGATGTGTCCTACCATTGCCTGTCACTATGGTGATGAGGAACCCTGGGTCACAGAGGGTGGTTTCAGAAGAGGGATCGAGCAAATGGACCTGTGGCAAGGCTGAGGGATAGGGAGGTCCTAGGATGGGGAATTTGGGTGAGTGTTTGAGACGTGCTCATGACTGAAGGAGTTAGGCAGAGATGAGTATTGTCCTGTAGGAGGAGATAGTAGGTTGTTGAACAAATAAGACTAAACAGTCAAAAAAGAAAGATGGGGACAAATGTTTTAGCAGGGCATGTTGCGAAAGGACAAGGGACTATGGCTCTAAGCTGAAAGAGTGGAGATTCAGACTAGATATAAGGAAGAAATTTTTTACAATGAGGGTAGTCAAACACCAGAACAGGTTGCCCAGGGGGGTGGCAGATGCCCCGTCCCTGGAAACATTCAAGGCTAGGTTGGATGGGGCTCTGAGCAACCTGACCTAGTTGAAGATGTCCCTGCTCACTGCAGGGGCTTGGACTAGATGACCTTTAGAAGTCCCTTTCCAACCCAAACCATTCTGTGATTATAAGTTTCACCAGTCAGGCAATAAGAGGTGTGTTTCTGATTGGAGATGTACAAAGTAATCTTAGGGCAAGAGAAGGACTGAGTGTGTGGGGGACATAGGGCTAAGGCACCTGGAAGTTTGGAGCCTCTTTCTCTCACAGTAGAAAGGACAAAGGAAGGGGATAGGACTAAAGAGATTATCAGGACATCTTTTCCTCTTCTTCATATGCAGTGGACCATGGCCACTGGTGAACAGATACAGAAGAAGCTGCAGAAAGGAAGAAACCAGTGTAGCAGAAACTAGAGCAATGACATTTCCCACCCAGACTCCTGTGAAATAGTTTTCCTTCTTAGCCACTTTCCCCAAATATTTTCTTGGATCAAGTGAAATTCTGCTGCAAGGCATGATCAAGAAAAGGGAAACAAAGTTTCTGAGCAAGTGGAAAGCCTGACACTTCCAATGGTTGAGTTCAAATTGAGTACAAGGACATTATTTTCACACGTGGAGCTTGTCACCATGAGAAGGTGCCAAGAGAAGAATTTTTCCAGGTTTTGGGAAGAACGTGGAAACTTGTATCAAAACTAAGAATACTGCTGTCCTGATTAGCTATAGCACACTTCAGGAGGGACAGTCGAACTCCGTGACTTAAGTCGAACTTTAAGTATTAGGGATGAAGATAAAAGCTAAGCTTGGAAGCACAGCACGTGTCCTGGTCTGAAATTAATTATGCTTTCTACACAATTAATTTACCCAGTTGTACTTTCTAGTCAGATCTTCTCTGTGCTCCTGTGTTTACGTGAACAAAAAACATTTACAATTGTAAGCATAAATATTAGATATGTCTAAAAAGAGCTTTTGGAAGGAATAATAATATGCTTTAACAACAGAAAATTGGTGCCTTTATGCAGGTTTGTGAAAGTCTTTTTGCACTTTGGCTGATTCTGGCTGTCATGCTATGACATGCACTAAATTGATCATTGGTTTGATCCAATGTAATGTGGTTTGTGTTTATCTTACCTGCTGATGCAAAGCTATCCTTCATTCAGAAATGGCTTCACCTGTAAGGTGGCTGTACTTAGAGGCTCCAGTTTTATTACAATGTTTGACAGATTGATGCACTCATTCAATTCAGAATTGCTGTATCACAGATAACAATAGCAAAACTAACTGTGAAAGTAAGAAAAGTTTTAAATCTTACATATTGAAAACTAGCTTAATTTCATTTTTGGCCAGGGATCCTTCTTCAAGCTGAGGGGAAACTGTGTAATTTCATTATTCTGTGTTAAACTGTTATCATATTTTTCCTTTAGAGTTTCTCCAGTGAAAGCAGCATGACCAAAATATTGCTCGCTTTTGATTGTTTTTTGTTTTTTGTTTTTTCATGAAACTTGAAAATAGGTGGTATTTCTATGATTTTTTTCCATTCTGTGGTTTTATTGCTGGGACAATATTGTTTCCGTTACAGTTTGTGAGCAGTACTTTGTATCTGTTCTTAAACAGATCTGATGCGTGAAATGATGAAGTTCCTGTGCTTTCTGAGGCTTTCAAGTTCTTAGAGCTGAGTATTATCAAGTTTTCTAAAGGTTCAGGTGGACAAGCTGCTGTACTGTGAGACCTGAATGCTCAAGGATCCATACTTTTTTAAAAAAGAAAAAGTGTATTGGCACTTAAAATAAAGGAAAAGAATGTTGGCCTTTTAAAAAGGAATGTATTTGGGGGACTCTTTATCTCTCTTCTGGGTTTTGCACTTTTTGTGTTAATGAAGTCAAGATTTTCCCTGTCTCTAAGAAGGCCAGACATTGATTATTTTTTCTTTTTATTGGAATTTGGAATTTTATTCTTACTGGAATCACATGCCTCACTGAGTGAGAGGTTTGAAGAAATCTCCATACATCATTCTTTCCTGAAGACTTATTTGCACCTTCTAGCAACCTCTCCAAACATGCCTGCCCACACTGTCCTTTATTATAAATACTTTCCCTCTTTGCAAGTGTAGCTTAGCCCTGAGAAAAAGGTTGGTAGCTCAAGGAACTCTTGGAAAAAACTGACCAGTGCTATTTCTTAGTTGATGACTAACTTCTCATTAGGGATTGCTGTGATTTGGGAAGCGCTGCCTCACTTCACCTCAGCACTGACTGTTTCTGTAGTGAGTAAAGCAATTATTCTCAGTTTGCCTTGTAAATGTTGAAAGGCATCTGCTGTTCTTCAGAGGTGAATGGTGAAATGCAAGTTGATGCTGATAATAAACATAATTATAACGAAGTATGCTGGAGAGACTCCTGATCTGTAAGGGAAAAGTGACATTTTAAGAGATGTGCTGAGGCTCTAATGAGAATTGGTATTGCTTTTTAAACTGTTGTATTGAGGGTGGAATGATATGTCTGATAAAGCTGCACCCATTATGTGACATTAAAGACGCACCCATTATATTGCAAAAAGTTCTTGTTATGTCTAATGTCCATGATGGCACAATAAATTAAGTTGGAAATTCTATCTCTCTCTATCTTATTTTCAAACCTCTTGTTTTGAACTTTCGTTGGGTTCTGGGTTGGTTGGTTTTTTAGTGCAGAAGGAAAAGGAGTCAAAGAGATTCCCATTGAAACCTTTCCTGAGTTTGGTAAGGCTTGGTCTGGCGAATCCAGACCATCACCAGGGAACTGTAGAGTTGCAAAGAAATATGAGTGTGTCTGGGTTTGGTACAAAGCTTCTGGCTTGAGGTACCTGCAGGATCTAGTCTTGCTAACAGAAATGTCAAAAAGGGAAAGAATGAGAACGTGCATCATCCTAGAAGATTCGTGCTACCTGGTCGTTTATGTGCCAGGTCTCTAGACTGAGATCACAAAATCAAAACAAAAACAAAAAAAAGTATCAGCCTTTAAATTAGAGACAACTTTGGGCAAATGTCAATGACAAAGGAGTGGAGTTGAAAATAACATGAAATAGTTACTGTGAAATTAAAGGACTATTTTGAAGTTGTAATCAAATTTGATGTGTCAAGGTTATGTTATTGGTAGCATATCCATGGCTTATCCAATACTATTATTGTAGAATTGATGTTTTCATTTAATGTTTTCTGGATCATTGTATTCTTCTGTGGTACTTAACTGAATAAAACACAAGATTCACTTGTAATAGATGCAGACACAAAGTACTAAATTTCTCAAAGGAAGGATGTTTTCACTTTGTTTAACTCAAATCACTAGATTATTTTCAAATGTAATTGATACTGGCTTGAAGAGCATTCCTAGAGTACATTAAATGGGACAGCCATAACAACAGTATTAGATTTGTGGCAGATGAGTGTAAATAGTGCAATATTAACTGTAATGGATTCTGGACTGTAAATATGCCATCGTATCCCACTATGTATGGATTGGGAGTCTTAGACTCCTTAGATATACATCGTACAAAAGGAAAAAAGCCCTGTGCTTGGAGTTACCTCGTGATACTTAACCCAAAGTTCTACATTTCTATGATGCTGAGCTGCAGGGTAAAGCCCAGGTCCTGTACCCCAGCAAGGCTGTGGTCTTCTACTTCAAGTAGAAACACAACACTGACTTCAGTTTGAGGTGCATCAGACCTCAACTGACTATGTAGGACTGACAGAGGCTGGAAACCTGTGCAGGGAACTGCACCTTGCTCAACCCAAATGGGGATGTAACATCAACAGAAGCTGTTGAATAATGATGTGACCATTCAAGCTTTTTGTATTTAGGGAGGGTACTTTGGAACAGTCTAGGAAAGGATGGGGAGAAATGCAATGCTGCACACTCAGAGTCTCTTCACAGGGTTCCTCTGAAGTGAGTACTGGAAAAAGAAATGTCTGTCCTGTGTGGACAGAGAAACTCACTAATAGTAAAAATGGTCTCTTTAGGAATAGCAGTATGCTGGGTGGATGGCAGGCAGAATATTCTTCTTGGGATTGTAAGTTATTTTCAGCGGGGTCTGTTGTTCTGTTGGAAACATCTTTGACCTAAAGCACAAGGAACTCTGTCTGTGCAGCTCCTGGGTGCTGTTGTAATACAAATAACTTATTTTAAAAAAGTTTATTTTTCATTTATTTTCATTACAATGGACTCCTCATATACTGACTATATTGTTTACACACAACTGTACTACTGGACTATTTTTTGAATAGGTTTCATTTTTGGTTTTGAATTCAGCACACAGGAATGGATTTTCATTTATACTGTGTCTGCATTGCACTTCTCTGACTGTGTAAGGAGGCTTTAAAATTGATGTGCATTGCACTTACAACCACTTATAGCCACTTTACAGAGCCAGAGTAATGTCAAGGAGCTTTAGTGCCTGGGAGAAGAAGATGCATAGGATTTTGCCAGGATGGAAGCTCTATCAGCCTTCTAAAGCAATGAAGTATATTTGATTACAGAAATTTAAACCTCATTTACAATGTGAAATCTGATGGATGTATTTAAGTTTCTGTCTCTCAGAAAAGGATTTGTCCCGGGTAAATTAACCACCCCTTTTTCCTCATGGAAGGAAAGTCAAAATGAAGAAGTGTGCTGGTACCGTTCTCCACAAAGCAGTGTGGACTCCACTCTTTCAGCAAAGGCCTTCATGTATCATAAGGATTTATTCTACCATCTGTGTTTGTGTCAACTTCTGTTAACGTGCCATACTGTAGCTGGGGAGAAAATTAAATCTTTAAAAAAAGATTTCTCTAAGGGAAATGCTTGAATCCTCTAACCGTGTTGCTGAAGAATATATCTGTACCAAAGAAAATTATACTGCAGAGTTTATTTAGCATTGAGATATAAAGGAGTTCATTTTTTATCACAATTCTTGGCATCCTAATGGGCCAGTTGATAAGAAAGCATTAAAATGTGATGCTGAATGGACTATAAATGAATATTTATTTGCCTTCTACAGTTATCACATGGGTAAATCAACAATCCCAGGCTGGTATGCAACTGGTAAAACGAACTATTGAATCAGGTGTTGGTGATTCTGCTGCCAATACTATCTAAGTGAGATCAGTTTGAAGAAAATACCAAATTAAAGAATCCTTTCAAGAGTACAGCTGACTGTTTTGCTATTTTTGTAACTTTTAATCATTTGCAGCCTGTCTCTGGCACCTATGAAGGGGAAAAATGTTGAAAATAGATTAATCTGTTTTTGAAAGCTTGTCTTTGGACTTCATTTCTGGATATAATTAAAAGCCTGATCTGTTGGTTAGATTTTTCTCACTTTTCTTTGACTACTGGAAGGGGCAAAGTGATAAGACAAAGTACTGCTGAAGAATCCTGTCTTTAAAGCTTTGTAAATAGTTTCCCTTCCATGCTGAGCTCAGATTTACTGGCAAGCACTAATACGTATACTTTTCCCATCAATCTATTATGCTTTCTCCTCATATTAATCCTTTCAGAGTAGCTGGTGCTTGTTCTCATATCACCAAACTACAACATGAGATGAAAGGTAGTTAACCAACTATTCAGTGCTCTGGGTTGCTTTACAAGGCAGAAGGAACTGTGGGGTACTTTTTCCACTGCTCAGTTTCTATTTCTGCTATTTCAGGACCTTGCAGCTTAAACGTCTAAATGTCCCTTTCTGCAGCCACTTCCCACACCAGCAGAAGTCCCGATCTGTAGAGGAGGACAATAGAAATTAAAAACCTGCTGATTCCATGAATAAATATAAGCCCTTAGCTGCCTTATTAGCCCTGGAAAATATGTCCAAAAGGCTGTATTTGGGCAATATTTGCAACAAAAGGCTGCTAGTGTTCTCAGGTATGATGAAATTTGCCCCTTCTTGTTTTAAAAGGTCTGATTTGCTCAACAGAGAATGCAGTGATGGGTGTTGCAACTTTTTTCCAGTGTGAGTTCACGTAGGAAAGTGAGACTTTGTGAGCTTTCCAAATGCAACACGTTGCAGTTGAGGATATTTCACAGGTAGAGCTGGGCAATGACCCAGGGCTTTCCACAACACATTGTTTATATCAAAGCCTCATCCGAGCACATGGTATCTATCTGCTTTTGCCTCCTACTGCTGTCATTTAGCCGATGGGTTTTAAGTCCTTCAGCATCTCTTCTTGCAAGTAGGCCGGAGGTTGGGATCACAGAAGGCTGGGCTGACAGCTGGAAGCAGGAGTGGGCTCAGCTTTTGTCTCTTTGTGGACATTGTTGTTGTACTACAGCTTACGTAGGCAGTCACGTGTGCCACTTCCATCTGTGATGTACGTGTGATCTGATTTTTATATGTGTGTATATATATAATGTGTAATTACATACATAGATCTGTGAAGTTTGCTACAGGAGCATTACTTATTTGTGACCAGCATATGGTTCTATCTGGTGTGCTTTACCACACCCAAGCTCAATTTTCCTACTCACATCATTTGCTAAGGGATATATGTTTGAGGGGAAAAGGACACATTCTTGCATAGGTTTGGGTTTGGTTTTTTTTAGCTCCTAGAATTTGTAGGAGTTTTGCAGCAATGTGAAGGAACATTCTATTAGTCTCCAGCTATCTCAAATTCCCATCCTTGTGCTATTTTCTAAACTAAAGAAAGTCACAGATTTTTTTTAAATGGAATAATTCAGATATGCTCATTTATTCTGCTGCAGCCTGCTTTGAAATACTTGCGTCACTATTTCTTCTTTACTGTCTTTAGAATGTGCTAAAATAGAAAGGTCATAGATACCATATCGAACAGTAATGTGGTAAAAACTGCATTGTTGGAGACAAACTTACTTGTAAGTGCTATAGAAAGAATGCATTTGTTCATTTGGGTTGTGTGGAGAAAGGTATGATTAAGTACATCACAGTGTGTAATGTTTTGCAGAGGCTGCCATGTATTTTATTCATATTTACAAAAATTAATGAAGCCCTGCAAACTACTGGGGCAATCTCAAGGTCATACTGAGTCTCTGTGTTGAGCAGAGGTTCTCAGTCCCTAAGTGATTGCTGCTCACCACTTCTGGGACCCTACAGCAGCACCTAGACATCCAGAGCAATTACATGTACCCAGATCACTGCCACTTACTCTTTATGGCTCCAACCTTCCTCTGCTTGGCTATTGGACCTCAAAGAAATGCACATTTTGCATGAGAAGTCACAGGGAGTAGTCTTGAACCCTGGCAAGAGACTTTTTATGCTCTGTGTACATTTTGAATATCCCACCTCTGCTGTTCCTGTGCTGCTGACAGTGGCAACCTTTTAAAGCTTTGTTCTAGCTTCCAGTAGGGACAGGTAGGGGCAAAGCTGAGGCACTCTTTGTCATTTCAAGTGGAGATGTGAGTGCTTTCACACCTCCTCTGCTTGCAGGACATCAGGCACTGTTTGAGCTGCCCTTGTTCCATCTCTGCCTGAGGTGGCACCGCTGAATGCTTTGTCTCGCATTAATGAACGTTATTAATGCTAAGTAAAGGATGTTTTATCCCCTTTTGGAGGTCTTTTGAGGCTCAGAGCCCTACTGTTCTCCAGAAGGTTTCAGTAAGATGTATAGGATATATAGATCTTATGCATCCCTTCTGCATCAGTTATCTTGTGTTACAAGCAGATGGATGGGATCAGGACCTTGCTGCTACATTACTTGAATTACTTGTACTATATAAGTTTATATTGGGGCAGTTTGTATTGTATGTGTTTGCACATCAAGCAAGATTTGCATGCCCATCGTGTAAGATTTCCACTTTTTTTTACTGTGTCATCTGATTTCAAGTGAGTTGGGAATCTGGTTTGGTGCAGTGTTCTCAGAATGTGGGAGTACCCCAGTGAGGCAGTTAAAACAAAGACATAGTGCTAGCATGCTATTGAAAAGCACTTCTCATCCACTGAAAACAAAACCTCTCAAAGGTGCTCCAAGTGGCACATCAAAACTGGTGATCATTTTTTTTTAAATTGGAGGAAAAAAATTATTATTATTGTTTCTGTTTGCTTCATCACAAGGAAAGCAGACTACTGAGGTTGTACAGTAATAAGTCAACTCTGTTCATCCCCTTCTTTCTATTTTTTAATGAAGATGTACTTTTACGTCTGTGTTAGAGGTTCTGGGCAAGCTTTTCCAGTTGGCCCATTTTCCACAAATAGCATTTCCACTAGAGGGCATTCAAAATACTGGTAAGAAGTTTTCGCTGTCCTCTGTTTCAGTGCATGCACTATGCAAGACCTGCAATCCAGAAGGGTGAACGCTGAGGGTGGGGGACAAAGCGAGTGAAGTGACTGGAATCTGTGCACCATTTGTTTTATCCAACCAGGGAAATAGATTTAACACTCAAGTGTTGATTTCTGCCTCTTCCCTACACCTTCAAAGACTTGAATACAGGAATCTGAAAATATTTCAGTTTTGCCTTCTCCAAAAATAAAGATGTAAAGCAGGCAAGAATGGCCTTGGATCCCTTTGTGCCTCTTTTAGAGAAGACAGCTGTCTGCAGTGTTTTCATTGTTCAGACTCTTGAAAAGTCTATTTTGGGCTGGTGGAAAAGCTTATCTAACACAGAGCTAGTAGGAATGCAGCAACATATGTTTACCATAACAGATTTCATCTCAAGAGATCTAGGAACTTACTGATATACAAACACTCACAGCCATCACAGCTCCCACCAGTAACTGAGGGCAGTGACCACCACCAACCATCCAGCTCCAGTGAGCGTTTTGGGGAGGCAGTAAACTCCAGGGAAAACACCAGTGCAGGTGCCAGAACTGACACCTTTGCCCCTGTTGGTGTTGTTCAGTAGTATTTGTGAGAAGTTATCAGGTGGTGTTCGATAGGTCACTGCTCAGCAAGGTCCAATGGTCACACCCTTTGCTACAGGTGGTAGCCCCATGGAGATCCATCTCACTGGGTAAGTCTGGGCTCAGCCCTGCCCAGCCTACAGGGTCCGGTGCATCCACCTGTCAGGTTTTACAGTCAAAAACTGAGGACATTTGGTCTTTATGCCTCCATTACTTGTGAGACCTCCTCAGTTATGGTGGTATAGCTCCTGACTAAGTATGACATCTTTAAGATGAATGTATGTTGTGTGCATCTATCTGCTTTAACAGTATTTTGTATAACCTCACTGTTGAAAGTGTACAGATCGTGTTGGAAGTTCGAGTGTTCTGGGTTTTTTTTCTTTTTATTTAGGTTAAAGCTGATATCAAAGTAAATGAAAAATAACAACCATTGCAATGAAAAGTGTACTTCATAAAACAAATGCTTAAAAAGCCACTTGCTCCAGCTGCGGCTTTTATGTACGAGGCTCTCTCAGGCAATTGTATGTGCTTACATAAGAAGTCTTTCACAACATTTACATTTAAACCAGTCATCATCTTATAGGCAGATCATTTATTCATCCTATAAATCACTGTTGCAGCTAAAAATGAAGATGAGGCTCTCCCTTTCCCAAGCAGTAGGCTGCTAAATAACCTGATATGTTTGCAGCTATTTTGAAGATGGGGATTCTCTCTTTGACAGCAATTTGGGGGGTTATTTTGTTATCTCTGTTTTCTCATTACTGGTGGTCTCTTTTACCTTTTC
The DNA here is from genome assembly GCA_013398125.1 of Aegotheles bennettii. NCBI lineage: Eukaryota > Metazoa > Chordata > Aves > Caprimulgiformes > Aegothelidae > Aegotheles > Aegotheles bennettii. Next base: position 81,228 of record VZRW01010304.1, read on the forward strand.
TGACCTAGATATTTCAGTCACAAAATATGTATTCTGTAAAACTTCTTTTTCCTCTTTATTTAAATGTAGGCAGAAATGTAGTAACTCCTTCACTCCTAAAACAACAGTCAAAAGAACCCATACTGAATCACTGAGGAAGGGATTCAGCTGCTACCCAGAAATAAGCAGAGGTGGGGGAAAAATATCAGTGAAGGTTTATCCCTAAGATCGCAGGGAGCAGAAATACTAAGCCAGACTGTGAGAAGGCAAACTCTGAAAAACCAATTTGGAGATGATTCACATCTGGCACTGAAGTTGGGGCCTCAGAAGTCTCTCGCACAGATAAACAAGCAAGAAAGAGGCATCTGTTGCATTACAGCTGCCAAGGTCACACCAGCAGGAACAGGCAGAGGGGGAGAAAAAAGCCAGTGGTACAGTCTGTATTCCTTGCAGGGATAACAGTGCCAGACAACTATGGCACTACTAATCATGTGTCTTTGAAGCTGGAATGGTGTATTAAAATATGTATGTTGACTCAAAAAATAATGCCACAGTGGATCAAAAGTAATGTTTTTGAAAAATACAATCCACTTAAATAGGAAAGTCTGACTGTCAGTACACATGCTAAATCTTTAGGATAAGCAAACCAAAGTGGATACATAATCCAGAAGTGAGAAGGGCACAAATGTTGCTCAGAGCTGTGCTTCAATTTAGGCAGGAAAGTGCTTTGCGGAACAGCTCTAAGCTGCGCACAAGCGAGCAAACTTCTTCACAGCTTGTATCCCAGAGTTCTCTCTTTTGTTTCCCGTGAACTGTGGGATCCTGGGACTTGGAGCAGCAGTGAGAGAGAGGAAGCAGCAGAATATAGTGCTTCAAACGAAAGTATTATAATGACTTTAAACAACCTTCTCATGCTCGAACAAAACACAAAAACTTAGTGAGGCTTCAGTAATGCACAAATAGTAGCAACACCATGGGACTGTCATACAGAGCCACAGGTGGTTCCTGCTATGCCCATTGTCTCAGTGTCCTCCACTGCACATGTCTGCTGCCTCAGATAGCAGGAGTTCTCAAGCCTGTAGGAACATTTTGAAGTGTATCCCCTGGAGGAACAGATATTCATGCAAATAACTAATTAAAGACATTGACTAAACAAACTGGATTTGATTTGTTAAGTGAGAATACCACATCAAATTGCTTTATTAATGATCCTAGCCTTGGATAATGGAAATGTGATATATTTTCATCTGTAACTGTATTCATAATCTATTATTGCCTCTAGCGTGTTCAGAGAACCTTTGAAATATGGAAAATCATCTGAGTGGATCCCCAGCCACAGAAATCCTCAGTGAAGCCTCTGAAAATCTGTCTGGACATAGACTCCCTTGTGGCTAACCCTTGGCAGAACCAACATGTTGGTGACAACCAGAGAGAGGTGACAGTAGCAGGGCTGGTGCAAGGTAGAGCATATTAATACTTATCCAAAGCTTTTCCCCCTTCATAAAAAAATATATTTGGGGGATGCCCTTTGACAAGCTGGGAAATCTTGCCAGAAGATAGGGATTAATTTGGAACAAGATTAAGCGGTTTTATTGTCTTCTAATAGGAACAAAGTTGCGAAGCAGCACTAGGAATGGTGTGTAAGCCATAGAGATGCTGTGCAGCCTTTGCAGGAGTAGAGCTGATGTCAGCTGATCAACCCATCTAAGCGTTTCCACTTTCCAATTCTGACTGGGGACATTGCTGTGCAATTAGTATTGTCACATTCTTGGAGAGGGGCAGGGCAAAAACTGTGCTTTCGGAACAAACCAAAATTAAATTCTCCCTCTCCAAAGCTTATTCAGATAAACACAGAAAATAGACCTCCAGGATGGACAGCCAGGACGTCTGGCTGCTTTTGCAGCATCTAAAAGCATAAACTCCCATAAAGACAGTTTTTAACCATGCAACCCCCATGGTTTTCATAGAACTATAGAATGGTTTGGGTTGGAAGGGACCTTAAGATCACCCAGTTCCAACCCCTCTGCCATGGGCAGGGACACCTCCCACCACACCAGGTTGCTCCAAGCCCCTGTCCAGCCTGGCCTTGAACACTGCCAGGGAGGGGCAGTTGCAGCTTCTCTGGGCAGCCTGGGCCAGGGTCTCACCACCCTAGCAGCAAAGAATTTCTTCCCAATATCAGATCTAAATGTCCCCTCAGAATGAAGAGAGGCTGTGCTGTTGCTTTTTGTGTGGATGAGATGTTGACACTGGGACTGGAGAGAGTAAATAGGTCACCAGTGTGCCTTGGCATATCCGCAGGACCATGATGATGCCATGGACAGCCTGCTTTGTACAGACCTTTCCCTTTTGTTCCTCACTGTTTGAAATTCTCTAAGAAAGCTGGAATGGTGTTGGAATAGGGCATCTGTAGGTGTATTGAATCAGCCTTGGAGATTAAATGGGTTTCTGTCTCCAGGAGTATGGCACTGGGCTCAGATGAGCATGGGTCAGGTAGACCACCTTAGTTGCTGCCATGAGCTGTCAGTGCATACAGAGCACTGCTCCCCTTGAATCCTTTGGACTTGTTTTGATCCAAGCTACATCAGTCACCTCTCAATCCAGGCTACAACATCTCTACAAGCTCATCTTACCTTTCACATAGTAGATATCTGAGCTCTGCCTTTCTTCCCAAGTTATCTTACTAACATCTACTACCTCTGTAACACTGTATCCTAAAAACTGTAGCCCTTAGGACTTTTCCTTTGTAACCTGCCAGTGAGTAGGTTTTTCCATTGTCACAGCTTGCCAGTGTGTGTGGTTCACTGGGCCGCGTGTCCTCCCCGAACTGAAAGCAAACCAGCCAAACCAATGAGAACTGGTAGTGAGTGTGAAGCTCAGGGGGATGGCTGTACAAAAGCAGATTGTGTGGGGTGTTCAGCTGGAGGCACCACATTACTGCACCCCAGTTACTAATGGTTTAGACCCAGATACGCAGCTCTCCATGGGATCTGGTCTTTATCTGGAGAGGGGAGAGCATTTGCAGACTGTGCAAAGGTATGGTTAATCAAGTAGAATTCATTTCTACTCACTCTGCTCACTGGCTTTAAATTCCTTGATGTGGTAATGAATGGGGAATAAATAGCCTAGAGCAGTACAGCCAGAACCCCAGATTTCAAAGGAACAGAAGGGTCCTGCATCCAGTAACTACACCTGCTGCTGCACGCTTATTATTGCCCTCGCTTAGCCTGTACTCCCATGAACAGACACGTGTGGCTAGAGGGTTCCCTTTGAGCACTAGCTGCTGTGGGATCTGGCCTCCATAACATGCAGAGATGGGAATGCTCCTGAGAACTCATTTTTGCTGCCCGTGAAGGGGTTGCTCTGCATGCGTGGACAGCAGAGACCCCTGCCTACGTGGAGGGGCAGGATCAAGGATGGTCTTAATAAACTGATCTGCTTAAAAATATTTAGGAGCAGTAACAAACTACTTCTTTCCCTAGCATGCATTTCTGTAACACATGATCATAAACAATGGTTATTGTGCTTTAGCTCCTAAGAGCTTAGGGGTCTTCAGGGCAATGACTTTTTCATGTTTTAGTCCACCTCGTCTTCCGGAGCCACTGCAGCATCATTTTCCATTTGTAATGTGCAAAGTTTGCAACAACCTTTGCGTGTGAGAGAATTAGGTGGTGGTGGTGGAGATGCTCTCCAGGATCTTCCGGGAGTGTTTTGAGAACAATCCCAGACCACAGTCCTGTTCCTGCCAGTCTCAGGAGAACGGAGCACTTCCCTTCTGACAGGAGAGACTCTACCATGTGTGTGACTAATTTGTTACAAGGTAATTAAAAATTATCTATCTTACTGCAGCACTACATGATTTTGTTGAAACAAGCGCTCTGGGTGAAGATGAGTTGAGAAGCTGGGAAGAGGTCCCTTTACCTGTCACTGGTTCCTCTCCTGATGGGAGGGAAATGACTCTTTGCTCTGCCACAGTGCTGGAAGAGCTAATTGATGTGAAGTGTGGGGATGCCATTCACATGGCTGTAGATGGCATTTTGAACATGGTTAAGATGGAGAGCTGTCTGTGCTTTAGCAGTGCTCCTGAGCTGTTCCATTGCTGGCATGATGTGGAGTACATGGATTAATGGAAGATGTTCATGACAGGAGTGCAGCTTGTGTGACAGGGAGCGAGCCTGGAGATAGGCCCTATGTGTAGCTCAGGAGGCTGGCAGAGATGACCCATTTGCAAGGGATGGGTGGTTAAGGAATGAACAGCCTTATGCATCTTCAAACCTGGTGGTGAGGGTGAACATTCTGCCTGTATTCCTGTGATCAGCTGGGATGCTGTGGGGTGGGATGGTCACACTCCCAGGGTTCTTATCCACCAGTGACTCCTGCAATGCACTAAATGGGACTGTCTGTATAAATCCTTCTTCCTGGGCAGCTGCTGGGGTTGGCAGATACTGATTCTGGTCCTGTGATAGGGATGTATTAATCTTTCATAAGTGATGACTCAGCCAAGCAATAAAATTGGTACCCCAACATAGCACGGAGGTCAGGATGGATGGGCTCAGCCCTGCTAATATGAGAGCGGTTTATTCTGTGCCTGTCAGTAGTGAGTACTTCTGAATGGCAATGGCCACTGCTTCCTCCTCTAGCATCTCCCCGGGAGGTGCTTGGTAACCTCTGAACCCCTTTGATCAAGAAGGAATGTGGCAGAGAGCTGGAGGACGTGACTGTCCCCTTCTGCCACATCCTCCTAGCAGTGACCGTGAGCTCGTGGCCATCTGAGTGGCTGAAACCTCCCCCACGGGTCAGTGCTGACAGAGGGATGTCACTGGGCAGAGGGACCAAGGCATTTCAGTAACACTGGGGCAGCTCTGCCAAAACATTGGGATGTGCAGTGAGAACGATCAGCATCATAATGCACCTATGTAATGAGGCTAAGCCATATGCATTTGCATAGCTAACTACTGGACTAATTAGCACAATTAACTTCTTACGTGTCCAACAACAAGCTTATTGGAAAAAATCTGCCTTGTAAGGAGAGTGGCTATTTCCAGAGCTATTGAAAACTGTGTGTCTTCAATTGTTTTAACCTGAAAGAACTGAATATGCGTGGGGAGGGCATGCATAAGGGTAAACAGACAGGAACAAATATATTTATTTTCAGCAACAGTGCAGTTAAGTTCAGTGATTGCCAGTGTAAGTACTGAGGGGTCAGGGACACAGTCTGTGTTTTGAGAGGGATCTGTTTTGCAGAAATTTCCAGAATGTCCTGTAAGGAAGTAAAAAATCCCCCAAAATACAGTTTTCTTTCTTTTGAACTCCTCTTGGAAAGAAAAATAGGAAAAGTGTGGAGTAAAGCAAGCTTTCATTACTACTCACAAGAAGTAGGAAAATAGATCAAGCCAACTGGAAAATTCAAATTTATATAAGCAATTCTGTCCTGATGGGTGGGGAAAAATGTGTGAGCAAGAATAACCTCCCTATAAACATCTACAAAACATTGTGGCTAAAACTATTGGGACTAAAGAGATGAAATTGCAGTGTAAGCTGGGACTGTGTCATAGTATAACCCAGCAAGAGGCTGACACAGGCTGTTAGATTTAAATGTAAATTATTGCTTCTTGTTAGAGAGGTGCTATTCACTCTTTTTTAACGAGCTGTTGCCTGGATCCTGATGCCTGGGACCAGGCAAGGTTGTCCAGTTTCCTACCAGCACATTTCCATGTTGCAGATCTTTTATGTCGTAGATTCTATGAACTGATGTGGTATGTGATGGTGAAAATGCAGAAATACTTCGGAAGTCTTAGTGGTGGCTGGTAGACAATCCCTAGGAAAACTTGGCCTGCCATTGATGGGTCCCTGAACTAAGGATCAAAGGAGGGGTTGCCTCCAGCAGAGGTGTGCTCCTGGTGAATGTGACCTTGTACAATAAATCTGTGCTGTAAAATTGCGGATCAAGTGGGGCATAATCACTTCCCTGTCAGATAAATACTCTGATGCTCCCTTTCCTTAGCTGGTTATCTCCAGACTCAGCAGAGATCCCAGCACCACATGAGGGAGAAAACATCTAGCTTTTCTACAGTATTACAGCAAAGAGGTGAGCTCTGGGCTCGATCCAGCCCGGAATGTTGGGTGCTCTGGGAAGGTGAGGAGGGGAAAAGCAGCAACATGGCAATTTCATGTCACCTACTGCTGAGGTGGGCTAGGGCTTGCATCGGTCCTGAGCAAATACTGAGCAACCTTCATGCTGCTCTAAGTTTTGTCCAACAGTGCAAGGTCCCCTGAGGGTTCCTGGAGAGTGGTACTTGCTTTATGCCTCATGCTCAGGCACACCCTGTGTCACCCCATGCTGACAGCAGGGTGGGTGAGGGGGCTTGGATGGCTCGTTTGACAGCTCTGCGGTGTTTGGGACATCTCTGTTATGGCAGGGAGTCCACAGGGAGCGAGCTAGGACAGCGTGGAGTGGAGCAGGCAGTGCATGATGGTGTGTCACCCTTCACTGTGACCTGCAGGAGGCAGGTTAACAGAAATGCAAAGTGATCCCTGGCACATCAGGGACATGGAGAAGGCCAGGGGGACGCTGGGGACACGTTTTACCCTAGTGACCTTGCCACCCTTCGGCAGTGAGGCAAGCACCTCCCTGGGGGAGCATCAGAGCTGTCTGTGTCCCATCAGTGGGAACTTGCTTCGCTGGGAGTGCACACTGCATCCTCCAAGATTGTCCTGGCAGTGGGGCAGAGGCTGCCCTTGGCACAGCTTTCAGTCATAGCTGGGGAGTGCCAGGGCACTGAAACCTCCGCAAGTTGGGAGAAGAGAAGAGCGCATCTGCCAGAAACTCTGCATCCACAGGAATCCCATCACCGGCAGCACAGGGGCTGCGGGATTCAATTCCTGAGCCTTGGGTGCCTGCGGCCCCTTCCTCCTGGCTGTGGGAGGGGAGATGACTGCCGAGCTCCAGCTCTGCACATCTCCAGCCAGCAGCACATTGTGCGACGAGGCGGCCGGTGCATGCGCAAGGCGCGGGCTGCCGCCGTGGAGGTGGGGAGCGAGGACCACATCGCTGCCTCCCGGCTCCGAGCTGCCAGTTGCTGGTTGCCAAGCAGTTATCATTGTTTCTGTGACGATTGCAGAGGCTGTTGCTAATTGAAGAAGCCCCCACAGCATCCTTCTCTCTGCTCCTGCTTCTGCTTTTATTTTAGAGGCTCAAGGGGGAAGACAGCTAGACAAGTGCTTTTTTACAGTGCATTTTTATTTATTTCTTTTTGTGGGGGTGGGAAATTTCTCAGCTGGTGATTAAGTGATGGACTAGTTACTCATCCTTTTCCCTTTAGTCTTGTGTATGTGTGTGTGTGCGTGCGTGTATGTCTGAACACACACAGACAACCTTACACACACACACTGTGAGATCCTGTTTGCCACTGCAGTGGGCACAAATAGGTGAGCATGACTACAGCCAAGGAGCAAAACGCATCAGGGAAACAAGCCCAACAACAAGATCAGGTAATGCTTATTTTCCTCAATTTAAAACAAATACAGATTTGCGTTGTATAGCTCTGTGTTTCTTGTATGATTGTTATGCTATTTTTTTTATCTACTTGGTGTGTATTCCTAAAATTGCCAACTGAGTCACCAGTCAGTGGCAGGAGGAAAGTACTGTGTAACTGGGTTCAAGGTCTGCTTTCTCGGTGTGTGTGGAGGTTGGTGATGGAGGGGGGGGGAGCTGAAATTGTGCTATTTTTAACAGACTGTACCTCTTGCTGAAAGCTATAGAGGTTTATTCTGTAACTTGTTTCTTACGGGGGAGGGGGAGCAGGATGCTGGGACAGAGGCCCCTTCTCGCTGGAGGAAGGGGCTAAGGTTTTTTAAGAGCCCTTCTGCAGATGGATATAAAATCACAAAAGTGGTTTTCAGCTTCATACTTTGTCATGCACTTTCAGGGATCTCGTTTTGTCTGACATTTTCTTGGGGGGGGGGGACACACTTCAGAGCACAGCATGTGCTCAGGCTGTGCATGTGCAAGCAGTGATGGGGGGGGCAAAAAGCAGCTGTAAGTAGGTATAACTCCCATTGACTTTGGGGAAAATTGCAGTGCTCACACTGTAGCTGAAATTGATTCACGTTCTTTCTCTGGCTGGGTGCTGTATGTGTTTCTATAAGGTAGAAAGTTAAAGACATAAATTTCTCTGTCATGCTTGTTTTTAGAGGGTATTTGTATCTGACTGCACTTAGCAGGACAGAATGGAGTCAAAACTTTCCCTGTCCAAAAAGCAGTGGGTGGCAGAAAAAGGCGACATATCCTCAGCTGTGAAGGATAGGCAGAGTTAGGAAGTGGTGGCATAAGGGAAAGTCTGGTTGAGATCTCTGAGCTCCAGCTGAGGATGGGAAAGGTTCGTGGGCTCCCGGTGCACCGGCAGATCAGCAGCTCCATCCTTGGCATCAGCTTCTCCTCCCCACGCTCGGCCCCATGCCCGCGGGGACCACGGAGGAGCCCGTACGCTCCAGTTCTTCGATTTTCATCATCTCCATAAGACATTGGAAGTTCACTGCTTTAATCTTCGGTTAGGACAGCACAGGAGGATAATTTAAACAGATCTCTCAGGGCACAAATTAATTCTTAAAATAGTTCTTCCAGGCTTGATAGGCTGAGCACCTCATATGTTGATTTTCTTTTTTCTTCTCTTGGTGCTTTATTTTAGGGAATTGAGGAAGGGAAAAGCATGGGAAGACACTAGGCACCACAAGGAGCATCGTATAATCTGCATTTTCAGGGTGACATTTTACTAATGGCCAAAACAGGCTCAGTGGTTCAGTGAAAACAAGAAGAAAACAACTTTGATACTGAGGGTATAGAAATTGTACATTCATCTAACCTTACATCTGCCGGGCTTCTCTGCTTCTCTGTCCAATATGTATCTTTGTCACTGTTTGCTACAGATTAAAATTAGTCTAGCTGTGTTTATGGGAGGCAGGGCAGGGGTTTGTTTAAGTGGCTCTTCGGAACAAAGAGACCTGTGGGACTGTCCCCTCCTCCTCCTTAAAACTGTGTAAAAGTGTTGGGTTTGGTAAGTCAAGAAGTGTAAGTCAGTTGCTTTTTATAAAGCAGCAGTGGTTTTGTTTCAAGTAGTGTTACCTGCCTAATGGCATTTTGCTACTGGCATACCATGTCTTTGCTGCTTACCCTATGAAATATGAAATGCCCAGAATATGTCTTTAGTATTATGCAGAGTCTTGATTGAATATATTCTATAACTGATTGAGTTGCAATTATACCCATATGGTATACTTAAATATTCTGAAAGTACATGCTCGCTCAGCTCTGCCCCAGTGTGAGCAGGAAATAGAAATATCAAGCATATATAAATATCAATGATATTGATGAATATTAATGTTTGAGTCTGTAAGCAACTTTGCTTGCTCCCATAATTATTTCTTTTTTGTTTTCACAATACATTATTAGTAAAATGGATTGACAGTGGGGGGTTGAATCCAATCTGTGTCCATTGATTTGAGTGCACTTTTATCTTCCAACACCAAAAGCAGATCTAAACCCTAATTTTATTTAAGAGTTCATAACTGAAAAAAGGCTCTATCCAAATTCTATTTCCAGCTGAAATTCTATTTCCAGACTTGTGCATATCTAGAATTGCTGAGATTTTGTTCTTGCTTAAACTTGAGCAAGAAACTGAAAATTGTAGCTGGAAGAAAATTGAAGGCAAAGTGCTAGTCTGAATGTCGAGTCTTTTTCTAAAGCAGCTGCTGCTGTTGTAAGAGACTGTGACTGTCCCTTTTTTGTATTCCTTGCTGTGACTTTCCCTGGATCAAGAGACAGGCAAGTGACACAGTTGGCTTAAGTCTACACTGTGTCCCACCATGCTAACCCAAACAAAAGCTGGGCATTGCAGGAATAGGGTGGGGAAAGTTTGAAAACACCTGCAGAAGCCTTGCAGGCATAAATTTAAAAATCTAATTCAGACCCATTGTGTCTATATGCAAATGAAGACACGTTCTGTCTTGAGATTTATAAAAATTATAATAATTAGAAAACGATTGGGCTGTGGAGATAAGCAATGTACTGCCTTACCTGCTTGGAACCAGGCAATAAGCATCCCTTTCTTTGCTTTGTTAATTAAAAATGTTTCTGAACAGTTTCTTTCTGATAAGCAATGTTCCTCACCTCCAGGCCAGTTAAACTTTCCAGAATTTGAATAGTTTATCTCCTTGCTTATCTGTTTCACGAACCTGAACTTTAAGTCTTTTGGGCATCTGTAAGTGATATGTGATACTGGCTCTTACTGTCAAGTTGTGGTTGCGTGATCAAGATGTAAGTTGAATGTGGTTGCCTCTGTACGCTTAGGTGCTTTTGACACAGCTATGGGTTCTTGTTGAAATGGCTGGAGTTGGATACCGTGCAGTGTACAATGATTACAGCTGGCTTTCTGCTAGACCCAGTGCTCAGAAGTCCATGGAAAAGCCTGCAGACACTAATAGACTTGAGATCTGGCTCAAGAGGACTGGTGTACCTTGTTCTATCTCAGGAATTACTAACTGGATGTGTGACTATACCATTAAAACTACTTTTCTGTTAAAAAAGGAGAAAATAGCAACAGCAGGTCAAGTACTGAGTCAATGTACTTTAGTAATTTGCACTGGCTGAAGCTCTTTGTGTTTTAACATAAGCCTGTAAATTTGTTATCTTAGTTTAGCCCATTTCTTGCTACTTTTAATGGCCTTTGGGAAAGAAAATACCTCTACAGTCACACACAAAAATGAAGAGGGTGGTTTTTTTATCAAAATGTGCTAATAAGCATAATGCTAAAATGAGACTTTTAAGTATTTTTAAAAATGAGTCAGCATCTCAAGGATAACAGGATCACAGACTCTCAAAGAACACCTTTTATAAAACATATTTAAAGGGTTGATTGGTTAATTGGGTACTTGAACACTCAGAATAAATGATTGTTCCCTTTTCTTTTGCTTTATAGAGAAGAATTGTCACGGACTTACAGGGAGTGAGATCCTGCTCTGAAATGTGCACATGTCCTAGGCAAAGCTGTTAACGATTGCTTGCATGCAGCTCCATGTAAAAGACCAAAAATTAAGTAAGGAGGCAAAATAGTTTGAGGGCTGCCTTGTACTGAAGTGGGCTCCATGGAGGAGTGGACTCAGATCAATACAACAGTTCTGGTAATCAATTTTGAATTTTACAGAACAGATGGAATTCCAAATAAATGCTGTCTTCAAGTGGAAAGAGAACAGATTTAACTTGGAAAACCTAGGCCAGAGTCAGGAATAAAATGATGGAAAGATTAATATTTCATGCTCCTAATGTTCCACTGCCACTCCGTACTTCACAGAAATAGCCTATAGTATCTTGAAGAGTGCATGCAGTTGGAGTATCTTATATACTATGCTGAAATGTGCCTCTATTTGAGTAAATTTATCCAAATAGGGGGGAAAAAAAAGGTCCACTTCAGGTGCATTGTGCAGGCTTTTCCTCTACATGGCTATAATTCAGGTAACTCTGGGATTCCTGTAGCAAGGGGTGTCAGTCCCTGTGTGCCCTGCTGTGTTCCTTCAAGGTCATAAATATTCTCAACCATTGTAAGATGAGTCCTGTGCTGTTACTTCATTCCCAGAGTACGTTAAACTAAAAAATATGGATGTGCTTACATTGGGAAGTAGTGTGGACCCACCTCATGAGGGTGAGAGAGATGGTACCGAGGTCCCAAGTACACATTTTGGACAGGGGGTTATTTCAGGCTAGTTCCAGACTGGTGGGAATGTCCATTAGTGGTTGAATGGCGTCTTCTCATTTAGCTTCATCTGAAAGGAAGCCAACTGGTATGCTCTTGAGACCACTATAAAATGTGAGATAAAGCACGGTAGCTGGGTACAAATGAGAGATTTGCTCAGCAGTGCAGTTCTGAATTGAACATAAGTACTAGATGTGCCCCACGTGTCTTTAGTAGGGATGGGAGGATGCAGTCAAATAAATGTAACTTTATGTGAGCCATGTTCCTGTATCTGAAGATATTTTTAAATGTTCATATTTTTTTTCCTGTGAGGTGTGACCTAAAATCGTTCCAGACCTGCTCTGCTCACCTGAATGCTGTCCAGAAAATCATCGTCCCTAGGTGCCAAATGTCTTGGTTAGTTCAACATGCTTTACTCAAAAGATTTCAAGAATTCTGATTCCCTGTGACACTTAAGCTTCCTTACATCAGGTGAACAATACAAATTGGCTCTAAAGAGTGCAGGATCCCTTTGTGTTGTAAAGAGGCGTATGGCAGGTTCAGGCACATAAGCTGTGAATTTTATCTGTCGGAATAGGGAAGGGACTTTGTCCTTTTATTTGTCAATACCATCCCTGGTATCACAAAGAGCCACTACTGAACCCCCTATGTTTTCTTAGCAAGGTTGGAGATTACGCGTTGTAACTTTATGTTTGGGAACAGCCTGTGCTCTGAATGTGTTACAAGAAAGCCCTGATTTACGGTGCAGTTGGCTGGCACAGTCAGCTTCCCCACTGCAGCACCCCAGTGGCACAAAATCTGTGCAGAGGAATTGAAGAGCACCATGGCATAGCTCTGTGGTACCCAGATTCAACAGTGGGCTGAAAAGACCTTGGCCTGGAGCTGTTGAACAGGTGGGAGTGAGTCTCCCAGGAGATGAGCTAATTTAGCGTATTATCTCAGTGACTTGTGATAGCAGAGCTCCTACGTTCTTGGCTGGAGTAGAAAACTGTCATATCCCAAAGGTGAGTCCTTGCTTGTGAGAATCCCTCATCCTCACTGACTTGCTGCAGTATTCTGGCCCTGGTTATTACAGCTGTGCAGAAATCAGGGAGAAATCATGTCCACCTCTGGAAGGTGTCTGGCAAAAAAAGAAGGGAAAGAGGAGAAACCTGACTCTGACCTGCATAGAAAACAAAGGGTTTGGTTTTTTTAGTTTTAGTGGAACTGTTTAGTGTTAGTTGTCTAAGTGAATAATTTTTTGAAAATAAAATTGTTTATATGAGACAGTGCTTTTTTTTTTTTTCTTCATAACAACTCTGTAAATTACGTATCTTATTGTAGACCCAACATAGGCTTTCTCCAGGAAGTCATAGAGAACATTTGTGTTTCATTCTGTTAATGATATCTGATATATTTCTCAAGAGATTAAATTTCCATAATAGTGCTCCTGAGAACACTGTATTCAGGAACATGAAATTGCATCAAACTGGCAGTCTTTTCAAACTGTTAATTTGCCGTGAGGAATGCAGGCAGCTAAGCACTGGGGAGGGGGGACAGAGACGGAAAGGAGCATGTTTGGCATAAAACTGGAGTCTCAAAAGGAGAAGGGCGTAGAAAAGAGTTTTTGGTGTTCAGTACTGAAGTGGAGGTGCTTCCTGAAGGCCTCAGATGTGTCAAGACCACATTATGGTTGGTGATCTAAGCACACAGCTTTGTGTGCTTGAGATTGTGTATGCTTTACACTCTGGCTATACCTTGACAGGTCAAGTGGGATGTGCTTGGGACAGTGCTGGTTGACTGCTGCTCCCTCCATTCCTAGCAGAGGTACCTTGTGCTGCTGTCTTTCTCATTAAGTCTTTCTTTTGCTGCTGGATCAAGACAGAGTAGTTTGTCTTTGAAGTTCATCAGTTATCTAATGACCATAAGAGTGTGTTTGAACTCCACAAGAAAAAAAAATCTTCTTGAATTCTTTTTTTTTTTTAAACTCTTATTTTAGAGCATCTGATGCTTCATTCCAATTGTGGTCCATTAGCAGTGCTATGCATTGCTACAGTGTTTCATGAACAATGGTTTTACCTCTTTCAGTTTTTATACCTTTAATGCTGCTTCTTCGCGATCTTTATCACGCATTAAGTTGTGGTGAATCATGGTCACTTTGGATGTTGTGAGAGAAGGCAGCACTTTTTAAATGATGTAGAGTACAGTAATATCTATTATTTATGTAGTTTATTCTGTATGGTTTGCATTCAAGTCTCATGTTCTTTTGACCTTACTCTTTTCCTTCCTTTCATCCTTTCTTTGGTCCTTTCATCCTTCCTACTCTGATTCTTAAGTGGAATTTAAGTGAAATAGATTCAGAGAAAGAAGAGTGCTGGCAGAAACAGAACGGGAAAGCTGAGGACAGTCCTTTTCCGAAGGGCTGCTGCAGATGTGGAGAACTGCAGAAGTGAGAGTGCATTGAGCAAGGTTGAAAAATCTTGGTTAAACAGAAACTTGGAGATGGACCTACACTTGAAATCAGTGAAGGTGATTAAGAATGGCAAGGTGAGTTAGTATCATTTTCTGATTGAAGAGCAAAGTTAGAGTAGGATTATCAAGTGGCTTTGAGGGATGGTTCAGTGGTTAGAGCATGGAACTTAGAGCTTCTTGTGCTGCAGACTTGCATCATGGCTTTGTTAGACTTAGGTTCTTGGTGGCAGTCAGCAGCTCCTCTTCTGCTGAGATAGTCGATTGACACCTTAATTTGGGAAAAAAAAAAAAAGACCTGGAGGTCTCCTGAGAATAAGGACATGAAATGAGAAGTTCTGGGGTACTGTATTAACTCAGGCTGCACAAGTATCTAAGACATCAGAGAGGTGTACTCCTTGATGTTTAGAGAATGTAGGGAAAGAGTCACAGGAGAAAAACTGAAAGTTAAAACTCATTCTGAAGACTTAGAAATTAATAAGAATTTCAGCAGAAAAAGATCAAGATAAAGGTAAGTCCTGGCAGGACGTCAGATAGTTATAAGTAAACTTGCAAACGAGAGATAATGCATAGAATTTTGGGATTGTATCCGATTCCAAGATTTGGGGAACTTGAAGCAATTTTATAATTTGAGGTAAGGTAGAGATACATCTTTCAACTCTCTGTTGCATAATGCGAAAAGCTTTTCCGAGAAGGAGTAATTAATTTTTTTTCAATAGGAATATTGCGGTGTAATTAGGAGCCATAGAGATGAAGTAAAAAAGTAAATGGGGGGATGATGAGCCAGGGATATGTGTGGTCAAGGGTAAAAACAAAACCTTGTGGAAGTTGAAGCCAGATGCTGCAGTTCAGGGCCCAGGAGGCTGATGGAGAGCATCTTCCTGAAAGTCAGGACGAGACTATGAGCCAAGGTTGAAGCCCAGAGCCTGGTACTTGTTGAGAGAAAACCCTGACAAAAGTTGTGGAAGTTGTGGAGAGAGCGCTAAAGTGTGATAGAAGTGGAAAGGACATGGCTACTTCCCACCAGCATTGGTGAAAATCCTCCACAGATCAAGGAAAATGAGAGAGGAGAAGATGGGTGGGCTAGAGAGTAACTACCTGGAGGAGTTATGGGAATTACAGCAGAAGTATGGTTGGATTTGATGATGGAAGATGCTTTTGGGGGAAGAAGCTGCAGGTAGGCAGCTGGCTCATAAGGAAGCAGGGAGCACATGGCAGCACCCCTCCCTGTCCCACAGGGAGGTGACACCAAGAGCAAGGAGGCAGGGCAAGGTGGAAAGGGTACAGGGTAATGTTTAGGGTGATGGTCCCCTGTACAATAGCCAAATTGTACAGAGCAGCAATGATGCTTGTCATCCCCAGGAATGCATTCAGTGGAAGATCTCAGCAGGCTTTACAACCTTCCTGAGGGCTCACAGTGAAGAACAGTGGCTGCTCTCCATGCAGTGTGTGGATGATGTGGTGGCACGAATGGAGGAATGAAGTGCAAGGTGAGGATTAGCCGCAAGCCTTGTGTGACGGAGCTCAGAGCGCTGCTTCTTCTCTTGCCTTTGCTGGGCATTCATGTTGTGGCCTTGGGCAGTGTTTTGTCTCAGTATCTCCATCCTGTAACACGTTGGCAACTGTTTACCTGCCTGCCTTGAGCTAAGCAGTGAAGATGGCTATATTTTTGCCAGCTCTCAGATACCCTGTGTCTCTTCAGAAATACCCTGCCTTCAAAATAAATATTTAAGTAACTAAAGACACTGACTTATTTTCTGTAGCATGGGGAGTGTGGTGGGGAAAACTCAGCAGCTGTCTTTGCCAGGGGAGAAGATTCTCAGAAGAAGAAGAAGAAGAAAAGGGTTAAGATTCTCTTGCCCAGGGAAAGGGCTGTGCTTCCCTCAGTGTCCCTTGTATTAGCCATCCCTGAGTGCCCTGATTGCCTGTGCCCTTAACTGTGGCTGGAGTGAAGGTTTTTTTTGAGAGACAACCTGTGTGCTGTACTCATGATGTATGGTAACTGGCAGGCAAGGTATGGCTATTACTATTATGAGGTATTATTTTGTGATGGAAAGTGCAGGTGAAAAGTGCAGATAGACCATAATTTCTCAGAGTGGGATTTGTCTCAGTCTGCTGGACACCGTCTGGTCACAGAGGCGTAACAGGGACTCAGGTTTGGGATCTTGTCTTGTTAAATAGCTCTGCAGTGCCAGCATTCATGGCTGAGCCTCCAGGCTCAAGTGCCTTGGCAGAAGATTCTGGGAAAGGATGGGGTCATCTCCCTGCATCCATGCGAGTGAGAAATGCTGTTGGAAGGCATTTCCCTGTCTCCACAGCCACCTTAAAGAAGCTGAATTGCAGATTATCGTGTGCACAGGACAGGTTAGTTTGTTAGAATTGCTATGTGCTGGGGCAGAGAGAGTTAGTTGATGGGACCCTCATGAGTCAGCAAAGGAGCAGAAGCCTGTAGATATCATCTCTGCTGCTGCCTCAAACTTGGTGTGTTCCTCATAGCTCTTTGGTGGGCATGTGCACTGGCACCACCCTGGGTGGGAAAGCCTCGTGCCCTCATTGCATCCACTTTAGAGGCATTGATACACAAGTCTATGCTGAGTGGGGAATCAGGCCTTGAGTGTGTCTCATGGTGAAGTAGGATGAGACAGGGTGAACCATGCACTTAAGAAGAGTTAAGCTGAGTTTACACATGAAATGCTCATGCAAAAACCCTCTTTCCCAGAAAGGGGAGGAAGAATTTGAGTGGAATAGGAAAAACAAGCAAGTCTGAAGGCTGAGCGGTTGGTTGGTTGGTTTTTTTTTTAACCCTTCAGCTCACATCCTTGCCTTTGTCAGTCTGAAAAGAAATGGCTATTGCTTTTATTGTTTATAAAAACTAAGAGAAATAAAAATAAAATGAAATTTTAGATAAAGATTCATAATGCTTTGACCAAAGTAGTTTATATTACTGCTTAACTGCTGCTGAGCTTGAAATTGCAGAGATAATAAGCCTTCATCTGAAGCAATTAGTCTGCAGTTTTTGACTTCATTACCTTCGCTTATGTCTGTGGCCAAGTAGTCACATGCAGATATTTAAGGCTTAGTTGTAGTATATTATTGTCAAAAGTGAAATCACGACTTAGACATTAATTTATTGTTAATGTAGCTTGTCAGAGATACCATAATAAACATGTAATTGACTGGGGGTGAATGTATACAGTAGCATATTATGTGGAATGCATTTTGGGTCTTTAATTTAGCTTAATCACACACTGTGATCAACCTTTCAGCTTTTTTTTGTGTAGGGTTTAAAGGGGTCTGATACTTAATCTTAATGTGGTTGTAGGAATGAGTGAATGGTACATTAAAATGTAACTATCCTTAAGTATGCTGGCAGCCTTACACTTTTATCTTTCTGTTTTTATGGCTTGGAGCAAACAGGTTTTCAAATGCATATGCAGCATTTTGTGACTACTGGTAGAGAGAAACTTAAGGATGGACAAAGAAAGCTCATTGCAACTTAGCCCATATTAAAATGAGAGAAGAGGCACGAAGTCCTGAGTTTTTAATTGTACAAAATGGTCTATGTCAAAGCAGAAGAGATAACATGAAGGACGTAGTAAGCAAAAACTTCAGGATTTCATTATTCTGAGATACTGTGGTACTAGATAAAAAGGAGGAATTGATCAAGGTGGGGAAGGATAATGAAACTTTTTTTTTATTACCTAAATTTCACATTCTGTGGATGCCATTGCACTGAGTGAAATAAGCACTAACTAGTCCTCGTAGCAGAAAACTGGTATTTAAACTTTGTTTCTCCCACTTAGGAAACCCTGGTACTTCACAGTTTAGTAGAATCTAATAATACTAGCAGTCTTCTTTTTTATAATTGTCATGTCTCGATACCTTTGATGTAAAAGTTAATTTACAAATGTTGCCGAGAATGCTGATCCATTGAATCTAACAAGTATTTGAGATTAATATTTGTGAGCTTAATCACTGGAGGCTTCAGTTGCATTAAACTAAACTCTTTTCCATGGTCTTTTCCTCATAGGATATAATACATGGTTTTACATGGATTATATTGCTGCTCGACTTTGCTGTTGCAAATCATGCTATAATTAGAAGTTTTATTCCAACAATCGACGTTAAACCAGACATATAAAACAAAGAGCAGTTGTGAATATGTGGGACAACAAAATCCAAGGAGAAATTGATTGAAATAGCCCTAGAAAGTACTTTGTGCATGAGGTTTGTTCATTAGTAAAATGTATATTGATTAGGAAATGTTTTGACTTTCCTTGCTGGGAGTTTTTCAGTTCTCTCTTGTTCAAATGGGTATCTCTTGGTAGGACTAGCTGACTTCAGTTACTACTCATTTACTTGAGAAATGTTACCTTCCTACCCATAGTATCGTTAAGGTTTACAGTAAGTAAATAGATGATGTCCTCATTTGGTTTTGTTCCTTATTTGCAGCCTGGGCTCTCCAGTGCCCTTCTGGGAGATCAGGAGACTGTGTTATTACCTACTAGGCGTCTTTCACTCAGATGTGTTGAGGAATTCAGCGTTGATACTGGGCTGCATGTTGACAGAGTATCCCTGTATAAAATGGGACTTTAAGGAATTCTGCAAAGTGCACGCACCTGAAATATGATGGAGATGTTTGGAGCAAGTGGTCAAATTGAGAATAAATCTATTGACTTCATCAAGCCTTGAGCTAGCCCCCATACTATCTTTCACTAGTCTGAAAACCCTTATATAGAAAATTGAGGCTTTAAATCTACAAGAGCAACAAACTTGTAACTAACAGTTTTATTCCAGCTGGCCCGTTCTGTTTTCATGTAGCTTTTGTGATAGAAAAAGCTGATATCATAAGTGGATCTTCTCTGTATTGTTCTGTTATGATGGGGAGCAATGCCTCTGCCAGAAGTCAAAATTCTCTTAGGTCCTTCAATGTGTGAACTCTGATGGAGCTCTATCTGAGCATGGGCTTCAGGATTAGGACCACAACATTAATCTGGCTATGTTTACGTGCTGGAATAAGATTGCAGGTTTGGTTGCCTCACTTGTTTCAGCATATTGGCTCCCATCCTCTTGCTTGTAAGTAAATACTGTTCACACTGGTCTTCTCCTGAGGTGAGAGGTGACTAGGATGCACTTGGGGACCAAGTAGGTCCACTGCCAAACCTCCGTGCAAGATAGTGTTCTTCCTATAAATTCCTGTAGGTTCCTATAAACTCCTGTAATTTCCTATAAATTTTAGAACTTCTCCAGTTATAATTCTCTTAGCATCTGGGTGGGTCAGTAAATAAATTCTCATCTTGTATGTCATGCCATTTTTTTTGATCTTAAGTATCCCGGTGTGAATTCCAGAAAGACCACAGTGATCAATAGCCCACATCCCCACATTTTGGGGAGACATTTCCAATCAAATGTTTGGACCATAAACCTCATTTTACTTAAGAATTTATATACATCTACATTAAAATGGAAAACAGAAAAAGATTGAAATTGAGATTTGATGGGATGAGGAATTACTAAATGAAAAAATTTTCATTATTCTAAAAATTGTTTCTGCTGCCAAAATATGTGATAAGCTTCTGGTTTTATTCTTGAGGGTTTAAAATATCTGAAAACAGAGACTTTTTGTCCCAGTTTGTGATACAACTGGAGTTAATTACACCCCCAATTAAAATCAGAAAGCTCTTCCTCATCATCACAGAATCACAGTATAGCTTGAGTTGGAAGGGACCTTAAAGGTCATTTAGTCCAAGTCCCCTGCCATGGGCAGGGATGTCCCCCACCAGACCAGGCTGCTCAGGGCCCATCCAACCTGGCCTTGAACATCTCCAGGGACAGGGAATCCACCACCGCTCTAAGCAACCTGTGCCAGTCTTTCACCACCCTCATGGTGAAAAAATTCTTCCTTATGTCTAACCTAAATCTCCCCTCCTTCAGTTTAAAACCATTACCCCTTGTCCTGTCACAACAGACTTTGCTAAAAAGCCTGTCCCCATCCTTCTTACAGGCCCCTTTAGGTAATGCAAGGCAGCAATGAGTTCTCCTTGGAGCCTTCTCTTCTCCAGGCTGAACAACCCCAAGTCTCAGCCTTTCCTCACAGGACAGGTGTTCCAGGCCTTTGATCATCTTGCTCTAGGAAAGAAGAGAGGGCTTGGCTGGTTGCTGCTTCTGTAATGAAACATTCTGGAAATACTCCTTTGTGTACACGAAGTTATGAACTAATTGAGCTCAACAGGCCATGTAAAACACACATGAGAAATAACGTATGTACTTGAAGCTAAAAATATAAGCCCAAATGAATCCTAGTGGGATGCTCGGTGCTCATGCTACTTCTAGTCCTCTCACTGAAACTAGAGCTTGTTTCTCTTTACTTTCATTTCCCAAATAGCTTCTTTGTCATTTTTCCTTGAGCTCTATGAAAAAGTCTGAGCAAGAATCAATTCTTTCTTCAGCTAAATTGCTGCAGCACGGCCTACTGTAATGCACAGATTGTGTGCAATCCTGCAGAGAGGAAGAATAGATTTGGGGAAGCAGTTAATGAGAGAGTATAACGAAGCTATGTGAGTGTGCTCTTTCTCTGGGGAGTCACTGTGTAGGGAAACAGTTACATAGGTTTGTCAAACCACGTTCCAGGTTATGTTTCATTCTGTTCTAACCAGACTCTTGTATTTTTGGTCATAAATGCCTATGGGTTGCAAGAAACACAGCCTCTAATATCCACTGAAGATATGCTTTGCCTTTCCTTGGCCCGTTTCTTGAGTAAATGCTTTGTGTCAGTCAAAGAGAAACTGTTTTTGTGAGGGAAAAGGAATTAACTTGTTGCAAGCTATTCACCAAACACTGTTTTTACTTTTACACGTGGTTGGCTGCTCATTGGGTGTAATGGGTAACTTTTATTTATTTTTATAGCTGAAACTGCTGATAAAACAAGAGATGACAGTAACTCTAAGGAGACTGAATTTAGGTGACACTCGGATGTTTATACATCATTACTTTTCATGGTCTTGACAGTTTCCATAGAGTTCCTTTCCATCATAGAAGCCTTCAATTACCAAATGAAGATTAGTCCATGGCCGCACGTCAAAAACTGTTGAACAGCATTTTTTATGCTATTAATCAACATGGATAATACAACTAACTCTAGAATGGGTCAACTTCAGTTAGGGGATTATTCAAGACTGGTTGTGTTGGCAGTGTGCCAAAGTGAAGACCTAAGCCTGTCTGAAAAAGATGTGGCATTAACTTGTCCATTTGTGCTAATTGTCTTTGCAAATGTTAACTATCACTACATTTTCTTTTTGCTTTCATATCCTGGGAGGAAGGAGAGGATATACAAAGAAATGTGTATTAAGCCAGACTATTAGCTTAGGCAAACAGACCAATAAAATCACTGATGTTTGCTTTGTGAAATTCCAGCGAGCAAGAGATTAAGAGCTTTCTTTTTTCTTTTCCCCTTTTTTTAAAAAAAAAATAAATAAGAAAGTAGAAGGAAAATCCACCTGTGACTCTTGCCTGCAGGAATTATGGATTTAAGGGAAGAAAGATTCTTGCAGAAGTAGCTGCTGCTGTTGCTAGTCTCTCTGATTCCCTCCTCCCTGCTTGGGAAGTGGTTTGTAAAGGGATCAGGAGAATGGGAGGCAATCGTTTCCCACTGCCCAGCTGCAGCATTCGTCCTCCCAGTGCCCTCGGTCACAGCACGTTCCGACACCGCAGCAGAGCAGATGGCTGAGGGTGGCACTGAACCCTCCCATACATTTTTAGCAGGAGATTTCAGTGCCTGCTAGCCATTTACTCTTCTTATCAGTTGGGCAGTGCTTCAAACTTTGGCCACATACTCAGTTTTCAAAAAGATGGGGTAGCTCCTGGGTTTTGTTTTTTTTTAGAGCATTTGGGACAAATATCCTCCTGAGTTTTGTCTCAATAATTGCCACTGAAAGATGCAATCCTGTTTGTTGTGAAATGCACTCTGCATGCACGACACATAGCTCTAACTACTGAACAAGCTGCAGAGCTTTATTTAGGTAGCTGGTGTTTGGCAGGAGATGACCAGTTAACATGAAAAGCCAGGAAGAAAATCAAATAGTTGTGGGAATTGTTGAAAGTAACAGAGGAGGAGAGGTTACTTGCAGAATTTTCATTCTACACAATAAATTATTGCTGGCAAATTGAACTGCTGCCTGCTTTTCAGTGATATTAGAGAGCTGGAAATATTTTGGCCAGGCAATAGTCTCCAGTCTTTTATTAACAAGCAAGTAAAACCTGAATGGGGAAAAAGACTAATTAATCATTATTTTATGTAACCTTTACCAGCATGATACAGTTTTGACATTTGAGTCCTAGTGTGCCGTGTTCATTTAAATTAAATCTGGTTGGGGTTTTTTGCTGTAAGATCCAGGAATGACATGTGGAAATACTTGCGGGTGTTTTAGTAGAGTTAGGTGTCCAAGTCCAACTGAAAATTACAGTCTCAAATGTTTTAGCTTTCTGTATGCCACATAGTTGGTAAATAATGCCTGAGGGGAAAATTGTTGAGTTGTGATAAATTGTTGAGCATCCGAAAGCTGTTGTTGGTCTCGCTGGGGACCGCTGAAAGCTCAGTGCTCTTGAAAATCCAGCCAATTATGAAGGTGCTTATGCACAGGCTTTGAAGGCTCACTTTTCTTGTGTATTAAAAAGGATGGTTTTTAAAAAGCTTTCTGCTGTTACTGGCCATTTAATTTTCCCTCTGTTTTTTTCTGTGGTTTATTTGTTTGTTTTGTTTTGTGTTTTTTTTTAACACCTAAAAAGGTAGCACGCTTGAAACAAACACATTTTGAACTGCTGTGTAGTCAAATTATGGCATTTAATTCCAGAAAACTGAGGGTGGTTGGTTGGTCAGTATTAAGAAGATAAAGGTAGCAGTTTCTCAGATTTTAGGGCATTAGATAATGCAGTTGAATTTTGCTTTTTTCTTTGCATCGAAGAGATAATGGAACTGAATTGTGATTTTAGTGATAGAATATAGTTTGTTTTCATTTTTAATTGGAACGTAACAGATTCAAAGGCCAGAGGACAGGAGATGGTCTAGAATAACTAATTATACTATTAATGATAATGAAATGTAGTTATAGGATTATGTTATTTAAATACAGCCTCCTTGTAAAAAGATGTGTGTTGCTAAAATGGCATTTTCCACATGTAATAGTAATACCTAAGGTGTTCTTCACGCTTTATGTCTTCAAATTGCTTTTAAAAAATACTATTTCTGACATCTCAGAGATGTAGGTAAACTGTATTACCCACACTTGGCAGAAAAGGAAGCTTAATATGAGAGTGAAGTGGCTTGCCCAGGGCTGAATTGCTGCTGTGTTTCAGCCTCTGAGCCGATGCAATGCAATGTTGTTCAGTGCTGTGCGGACTATCAGCTTGGGTCAGCACTGGCTTCAGGCAGTTTGTTGCAAGGTGTAGACATGTCCTACATAGCTTAAGCATTTTGAAAACGTTAACAGTGATTCATTCATTCATGCATTCATTCATTCATGCATTCATTTAATTACTCAGGTTTCTGTTCTTTTAAATAAGATTAGACACCCTTGGGTCTTTGGATCTTTGTGGGCACCTCTAGAGGTTTGACAGCCATTTAAAGAAACTCCTCCTAAACCAGACTCCAACAAGTAGCTGTGGATATGAACACTCCGTCAGGAGAATTTGTGCACACTAGGATTATGTATGTTTGTGCATACACACATAGATACACAGAGATACATCCCCACCATGAAAATCATCAAATGAATCCTTGTGTCTGCCAATACCCATTGAACTCTGAACCTGCGAGCAAGAAATCACTGCCTTTAAGGTCAAGTTGCTTCCAGTAAGGTGTTGGACAGTGTATCTCCCCTTTGAGAGGCAGCATTTTCCAGCTTCCACTGGATCTCTACTGGCCTAAGTCATAACTAACTTGGGAAAGAAAAATCAGACTGGTATACCACTCTCAAAAAAAGTCTTATCTCTAAAGTAAGGAATAGTGCCCTTCCCCTGCAGATGGTATTAATTAGAAGTGGTTTGTCACTCGTTCCTGAAGAAGAATTTTATTATATCTGCTGGTTTGTTTAAAAAAACCCAAAACAATCCCCAAGTGCCACAGGTGATTGCTTTGCAGTGACAGGTGAAAAGGAGCCCCAGAACTGCCTGTCAGGTGCACTGATACAACCCTCTTCTGTACCTGTGTGCCTCACAGGTCTTAATGAAATTAACCTCAGTGGCAGGAATGCTGGCATAGCTTATGAAGCCTGAACAGACCATTTTAGTTACCTGCTTAGTCTTCCTAACTATCACAGGGTGCACATTTACCTTTAATTCTTGCTTCTCCTGTCACAGAGGGAGGGTAGAGGCACAAAGAGAAGATCCAGCTCATCTCAGACCCAGTGTTTAACCCTTGCCTCACAAGTCTTCAATGCTTTCACCACCAAACTAGCCTTTCTCCTAGAAAACTCAGTATTTCCTGTCCTCACCCAACAGTGACAGGAGTATTTTATAACCTGTAAATGTGCTTGCTTCCCTTGAGGGGCAGAATATGTCATTCCTTAGCAGACAAATAGGAACGGCGTGAGGAACCGTGTGAGCAGTGCTGCTTTTAGCTGTCCTACTAGACAGATTGTTCTGTGGCCACGGGTCGCTGGCCTGAGAAGAAGAAATATTGATGAGGTTTTCAGGAAAACCCCTGAAACTTCTATCTGGTTTTCATAGCATGGCAAAGCAACTGCATTTTCAGTAAGCTGCGCTAATGAGAACAAGGAAGGCCTGGAGAAAGTGGGGAGGAAAAAAGTGAGGAAAAAGTGGAGGAAAGGCAGCCTTCCCTTGGAAATAGATGTAGTAGTGTGTTAAAAATATGTATGTGGGTAAAGAGGAAAAATCACTGGTAAAAAAAAATCATTGTCATGGGTTTGGCCAACAGCCAGGTGACAGATGCTCTCTGTTGTCCCCCCACCACCCTCCCAGGGGAAGGTAACAGAAAAATAGGGGAGAGAGACTTTGGGGTTGGAAAAAAATAAAACAGTTTTAATGAAACAGAAAATACCTGCTGGAGAGCAGTGTAGGAGAAAGGGACCTGGGGGTCCTGGTGGACAGGAGGATGACTATGAGCCAGCAATGTGCCCTTGTGGCCAAGAAGGCCAATGGCATCCTGGGGTGCATTAGAAGGGGGGTGGTTAGTAGGTCAAGAGAGGTTCTCCTCCCCCTCTATTCTGCCTTAGTGAGNAACATCTCCCTTATGAGGAAAGGCTGAGGGAGCTGGGTCTCTTTAGCTTGGAGAAAAGGAGACTGAGGGGTGACCTCATCCATGGTTACAAATATGTAAAGGGTGAGGGTCAGGACGATGGAGCCAAGCTTTTTACAGTAATGACCAATGCTAGGACAAGGGGCAATGGATGCAAACTGGAGCACAGGAGGTTCCTTGTGAATATCAGGAGAAACTTTTTCACTGTGAGAGTGCCAGAGCACTGGAACAGGCTGCCCAGAGAGGTTGTGGAGTCTCCTTGGCTGGAGACATTCAAACCCCGCCTGGATGCGTTCCTGTGTGATGGACTCTAGGTGACCCTGCTCTGGCAGGGGGGTTGGACTAGATGATCCTTCGAGGTCCCTTCCAACCCTAGAATTCTGTGATTCTGTGATAATAATAATAATAAAGATGATGAATTATATGTAAGTATGTAAATATATTCCAATATATAAATGGATATGCAAATATGGAGCCCACACTTCCAAGATGGCAATTATATCCAGACTGGGAAAGTCCCAAACTGCACTTGGCAACGGATGGGCTGGGTCCAGTGTCCTGACCACATCCTGCACATAACCTGGGAGTGGCCATACTGGTCCTACTGAAGGGGGCAGGGGCAGGTGACCTGGCTCTGTGCCCAAGGTTCTTCTCCAGCAGGAGAACAGGCTACAGGAACACCAGCAGTGCAGGGAGGGGTGGCCAGAGGTGACCCCAGCCCAGCAGTCCAGGAGGGCTCTGAGGAGCCGTTTTATACTGAGTGTCATGGGCAGGAGCGCTGTGATTGGCCCGTTGGGGTCACCTGACCCACCCTCCCCTCCTTATAAGCACAGCTGCTGCCCCATGGTCATTACCATTGGAAGAGGTTGCAGCAGCTGGGGGGGTCCTGGGCAGTCTCAGGTTAGTACAGAACATTTTCAACCTGGCCCTCTCAAACCAGGACAATTGTTGTTATTCCGTGTTTCTTGTTCTTTCTGGCAATTCTGCATCTGAAACTGCAGCCTGTTTCTGTCCTGAGATGCTCCAAGGGGGCTTTCCCTGTGGCTCTAGCAGTGTTAGTGCATAGATGTGGCCAGACAAGCCTCTGATCTCCAAAAGACAAGGATTCTGGTTGTATTAAATGCTGTTTTCAAGAAATATTTTCAAATTATGTAAGAGAGCCCTTTGCCTCTAATGGTTCTAAATTGCTTTCCTTCCTTGGCTTAATAGTGCAATTGGAAATGTGTCTACAATACTAAGCTTGGTGAGGGTTCATGGTATGGAAAACAACCCAAAATATTCCTTTTATTTTCATTATATCCATGTGTTACTGAGCAATATGTACAAACATACATATGTATGTGGACATGCCCTCCCACCCAAAACCAACCTCTCCTATCCAAAGAAACACCCGAATAAGACTTGAACCAGATGTCATGAAGCTTGAAAAAAGCCTAAGTGGCTCATTTAAGTGCTTTCAAAATAGCAGTCTTTGATATTAAGGGTGACTTTTGGAGTGTAATACTGATGAGTTTACTATCTAGGACTTCAGGTTTGGGTGTTGAGGTGTGAGATAGGGTGTAGGGACCGGAAGCAAAGGTCTGGTGGCTGAGGAGGTTAAATGCTATAGTGGGGCCCCTCATGCCCTGGTGCTGAAGTTCCTGTGTGATCCTGAGTGATCATCATAGCCAAATTTTTCACAGGTTTCATAGTTTCATTTGTCCCATTTTTTTTCCCCAGTGCTCGGCTGGATGCAGTTGCTCAGTAAGGCTCTGGATTCTAAACCAGTTTGATGTTTTTTTTGACTTTCAGAAGTGCTAGACCCTTCTAGCTACAATTGAGCTATACTTAACTATATCAAGTTATGATAATTACTCTGAAAAAAAATCTGATCTCAGGCATCTGAAATTGAACATCCTAAATTAGCAAAGCATTTGACCTTAATCATTCTCTAACTCAGCTCCTCATCTGTGCAATAGAATAATATCTTCTCTTTACCACTGTGGTAAAGGAAATGGTGAATATTTGAAGCACTCGCATATTGTAGTGATGAGCTGTGTAGAAATTGCTATGAGAAAACTGATAACTCTGCCTTTAAAGCCGGCTGGGGTTGTGTGCTGCAAATAAGGCTGCACGCACAACAGTGAGAATCAAATGAAATATTGAAGGGGCCTCATTACGTGTGAGCACCAGCCACTTGTGCAACGTCTGAGCAGCTGGAAGTGTGTAGGATGTGTAATTAGGCTGTAGCACAATGCATACACACAAGGGGCTGAATTGCAGCTTGTGGAACTTGAGGCTGAAATCTGATGTTACCCAATTTACTGCCTGTGTGTGAACCTTAATCTTAAAGTAGATTTTGTCTGTTATCATTGAATACAGGTGAGATTTTCAAAAGCACTTGGCTCTGTCCTGTCTCTTTTGCCAGGAAAGATAACAGGACTTTAGAGGGAGCAGTGTTAGGCCAGTGTGGAGTACTTTCAAGTCACAAACCATGATTTATGTTGCAAATTGTCTGAAAAATACACTGGGAAAAAATGCAGTACTTAATGCTTGAACTTGGTGAAGCTCCTGTCATTCCTAAGGGCTGTTAGCTTTCTCTATTAAGAACAACCTTGTACATGAGATGCTAAAATTAGGTATTGGCAGTGTTTGTTATTGTTTGCTGGTGCTTAACATGAGTATGCACAATTTCTCTTCTTAACCTTGACTGCAGAATTTCATTGACCTGAATCTGAACATCAGAAACCTTGAGGTAACCTACAGGGTTTTTTTCTGCATGCACAGAGTGGTATTTAAATGACTCAGAGTCAAGTTTTAGTATTATTTATATTACAGCAAGCATTAGAGATCAAAACCCTATTGTGTCATGTTCTTATCAGACACTGCCATGAAGATCTGGCAGTATAAATTGACAAATGGAGTTTTCTTATTCCTGTTTTACACACAGAGGAGGCAGAATCTGGCCTGCAGGGAGTGGAACTTGTTTTACACTCACTGAAGAACAGGAGAGACTTCCTCAAAGTCAGGCACAAAATCTTTTGCAGAGTCACTAGCAGAATCCAGAGCTGTTGGGTCAGAACTGTAATTTTAGCAGCATTAATTTATCTCCTCCTTTGCAGATAGTCTTCCAGCCTGCATGCTGAGATTTTGCTCCTCTTTTTTGTTTTCTCCACCACTTTAAGACCTTTTCTATCCTTTTAAAATGTTCAATGGCTTATATTAGTGGCAAATAGTTGTCTTCCTGTGCAAAAGAAATTTTTTCATCATAGCTTTACTCATGGCACCTACTATGTCTGTTTTGGACTTTCAAAATTGAAATGTACCCAAGTCAATGCTATGGTGCATTCCTCCCATTCCCAGCACCATTTTCTACCCTACCCTTGGCATAGACTCCATGATCCTGCACATTTTCTTATCATTAACTGCCACAATTTATGGGAACTCACAGGGAAAACATTGTTTCCTTAGAAGTTGCAGAAGCAAATGGAAGCATTCCTCCCGGTGAGGCTTCAAGTGAGCTAGCAATTGAATCGAAATACCTGTCTGAACACCAGGAAACTGTCCACTTTCACAAGCTAAGGGAGTGTTTTGGAAGAAATCTGTCAGTTGTCTCCCCTAGGGAAGCCCACTGGTTTAGCAAACTATCTTTTTTCTGTTGTTTTGTGAGTTTCACCTACTATGGTGGGTTGTGGTATGAAACAGCAATAATAATCTTTTGGTAGCACAGATGCAGCCAGGTAAAAACTGAGATGTACATCATGGTTCTTTACCATGCTAGACAAGGTCTGTTATGCTGAATTCTGTTTTGGAAACTACCACATCCAGAGATGGCTAGACATCAAGATACTATCCCTTCTGGGAAATAATTGCCTATGTTTTCACAGAATAACTTGATTTATAAGGGACCTTTAAGGTCATCTAGTCCAACTCCACTGCCATAGACAGGGGCATCCTCCACTAGACCACGTTGCTCACAGTCCCATACAACCTGGCCTTGACATCTCCAGGGATGGGGAATCCACCACCCCTCTGGGCAACCTGTTCCAGTGTTTTACCACCCTTGTACTGAAAGACTTCTTCCTATGTCTAACCTAAATCTCCCCTCCTTCAGTCTAAAACTGTTACCCCTTGTCCTGTCACAACAGGCTCTGCTAAAAAGCCTGTCTCCATCCTTCTTACAGGCCCCCTTTAGGTGTTGAAAGGTGGCAATGAGGTCTCCTTGGAGCCTTCTCTTCTCCAGGCTGAACAACCCCAAGTCTCCCAGCCTTTCCTCGTAGGACAGGTGTTCCAGGCCTCTGATCGTGTTTGTGACCCTTCTCTGGACCTGCTTCAACTGCTCTATGTCCTTCCTGTGCTGAGGGTTCCAGAGCTGGATGCAGTACCCCAGGAGGAGTCGTAGCAGAGCAGAGTAGAGGGGCAGAATCACCTCCCTTGATCTGCTGGTCACAGTTCTTGTGATGCAGCCCAGGATATGGTTGGCCTTTTCATCTAATTTTTCTAATTTAAATGACTTTCCAACATGCTTTATTCTCTCTTTGTCACCAGATTTAACTCCTATTTTTAGGTTATCGTGTGTTTCCTCATATTGCAACAATATCTGGTACCTCTGGTCATTCTGATGGTCTCTTGCCAAAGAAATTGGAATCTAAGTGTAAAGAGAGAGATTATGTTGATGAGCACAAACAGTGAAACAGAAAGAAACAGGAAGACAATAGAAAGGCCACTTACCTCCTAGGGTTTGGAAAGAATCCTAAAGTACAGGGTTATACACCAAGCACACTACAGTACCTGGATCACTGAACAGGAATGAATGATAGGCTCATCCCAAAGGAGTGTGATTTTTTGAAAATCAGTGTTTTCTTCAGTGGGATTCTGAAAGGAAGTAAAAGTGCACTCACAAATAGAATCCCTTCTCCCATAGTTGTATTCAGGAGAGGAGTTCAACCTGCAGCTCAACAAGCCTGGCAGGGTGGTGGCACAAGAGAGATACTCTGCATTGCTTATTGCCTGCAATGGTTCTGGGAATGCAATTCAGAGGGGGATTTGAACAGAGTGATTTCATTATTCCTTCTCCCTAGTATCTCATCTCTTTCTGTTTTATGAGTACTGAACTCTCTGTTTTAAATTTGTTTTAAATCACATTTCTGTATTGTTCCATTTTTTATTGTGTTTATTATTGCCAAGAAAAATTTTCTAACAACCCTAATGAGCTAGTAACAGTCCACATGA
This sequence comes from Aegotheles bennettii, assembly GCA_013398125.1. Classification (NCBI taxonomy): domain Eukaryota; kingdom Metazoa; phylum Chordata; class Aves; order Caprimulgiformes; family Aegothelidae; genus Aegotheles; species Aegotheles bennettii. Next base: position 111,861 of record VZRW01010304.1, read on the forward strand.
TGATAAGATTTTAAATGTTGGACATAAATTAGTCTTAGGAATAACAAGGTTTTGTTCCCTTACACAACAGGAATGTATCACAAGTCTAGTATTATGTGTTAAATGTGTTCTTAAGAGCAGCAGTTATTTCACATGGTGTGCACTCATGTAAGCCCATCTGTAAGAGATGAGTCAACTTCTGGAACTCTGTTATTTTGTAGCTCAATCTCACTCCTCTATCTACCACACTTCAAGATTTAGTCTTACAAGGAGCAAGATTATCTTGCTGAAAGACGAAGAGCAAACTCCATGTGCTAGTGCACACCCATGATTTTGTGGCTATCTGTGAGATTGCTGTCTGTTCCTGTGAAGAAGAAAAAATCAGTTCTAAGTTAGCTGATTTAGCAAGAGAGGGTAAAAACTTTGATCCCAGAAAATTTCTATAAGATAAAGAAAACGCATGAAAATGAGATTTCACTAGAAATTGAATTATGGTGTGCACTACAAAGCTCCATTTAATAGTGCAGCTAATGACTAATGTATTTTCATATTCCATTTCCTCTGAGACTTTAGCTGTTTTTCTAGAGCTGGATGGAGAAGCTATTCCTCAGCTGAATAGGAACAGCATTCATCATTACTGTGGCAGAATGGCTCTTGGAGGAAGTTTATAGGAAATAACTTTCATCAGCTGCTAGAAGGTTTCTACAGCTCTTGAACTGTTGCATTTCTGCAGGTCAGTCCATTGAAGGACCTGGACCATCCTGCTCTTTGCAGAGTACCTGTTTGTCTGCCTGAACCATTGCAAATGTGTCCGTCATTGGGATTGTTTTGTAAAGTGAACAAGATAAGGTCTGGCATATCTATAGAAATCAGTATAAATACTCCAATTACAACCTTCTCTGAACCGTAAGAGAAAACACTAATAACCAAACTATTTAAACAAACAAACCCAGTTTTTAATTTGGGGAACTGGGATTACTATTTATAAACAGGAAGAGAATGTAGTGTAACCAGTAACTGCTCATCAGGCTTCCTGTAACGTTAGGATTATTTAAAAAGTACCTACAAATCAAGTGATATTTGGAGGCACTAAACCCTACTACTTGAAACACTGTTATCCTTTTAGTTATATTGATTTCTTTTGTGACTCTTGGTTGCTTTCCCAGGAACTTAAAATGCTTGCTAAAAGCTCATGTTATTTATCTGCCGTGAACTCTTGCAGTCCTATGATATTTCAGCAAAATTCTATTTCTTAGCAATCAGTTCTAGATGACATATTTTTCCAGAATTTAGCCACAGGCTAGATTGTTTTTCATCTGATATCCAAATTATTCAAAGATGTGATGTCGGAGAAGTACTGTGAGCAATAAACACTAAGGATCCTTGGGTGCAAAGCTAGTTGAAACTGGGATTTATTTTTTTTTTTAGTATCTCTGAATCCTCTTTCAGCACAGCTCTATTTAACATTATTTCATACTTTCATCCCTTCTTGCTCCTCTCTTGAGCTCAGGATGCCAGCCATACCAATGTGGAAAAACATCTGCAATCTACTTACAAATATCTACTAGCAAAGAATTCTGGGCTCAGTTTTGCTTGAAGTGCGACCAAATTACAAGGGCTATGCAATAGGTCTTGTATTACACTACTATGGCATCTACTACTGTCTGGTCATCGGTAACTGCATTGCCTTCATGTGTTTTTCGTCCTCAAACACCTTTTCGATGGTGAATTTGGGTGAGACATCCTTGCTGTATCGGCTGGGGCATCATCTGCTCCCGAGAAAAAAGGAAATGAGCTGTTGGTGTGTGCAATTTGCATGTCAGCAGTTATTGTACATATTTCTCTATTGGCAAATATGCAGGAATGAGTGCCTTGGAAGCATTCTCTCGTTTGTACACATTACGAGACTTTCCCTGTGTAGTTCTAAGAATATACTTCTTAGTGTCCTGCTTCTAGCTTAGATACATCAAAGACATTATTGATGTTTCTTGATAAGCAGACTTCTAGTTATGCTTAGTGTCTGCCTTTTATAATAAAGATTTTTGCAACTTTTTTGTGTGTATGACATGAATAGTTCACTGCATTTCAGCGAGCTCTTTCATTCTCTTCAGTTTTATTACTAATATTAGAGTACATGTGGTATTTAATATTTTTATTTGATACCTGTAAACAAAAGAGGGGCTGCTCAGTACTGCATGAACCTTGATAGATATTTTCAGCTTAACATTATTGCACAGGAGAAACCATTGTTACACAAAGCATGAATTTGCTTGAATTAACAATAGGATGTTTGAAGTGCCTGTAGGAATAGTTTTGCAGTGGCTTGGGCATGTTCTTTGAAGTGCTGTGTTGGAAGAAATGCTCTTTCTGATAAAGTTATTCTATCTGAAATGGTATGAAACAATCATTACTCACTTCATCCCCTTTGGTCAATGAACACAAAAACATCCTCATGCATTAAACTTGCGTTCTTCTTAACATTCCTACTATACCAAGGCATGCGTAATGTTGAGAAATTTCTTTGCTGGTTGCAAGCAGGGATATCATTAGTCATCAGGGTCATCATTAAATTATATGATTTGTGTAATGGACCTACAGTATATTTAAATTGCAGAAAAATCAATTACATTTTTTTCTACACAGGGAGTTTTAGGAGAGGGCCTACAAACACACACAAATGGAAATTTATGTGAGGCTGTTCTAGTAGGAACTAGACAGTAGACTGAATTGCTGTGATAATTGCTATTTGTATAAAGCCTTTCTTATTTGTAAGAGCTGGAACTTGGTCCCATTGAAAGATAGCGTTTATCTCGGACATGTTTATACTTTGGCCTTAAGTCAGAGCTGGAAGTTAGGCCAAAACAACATTGCACGGAAGCAGTCATTACCTCACAGTTATTCATTGTGCCTGCAAATGACTTTGGATATGATTGTGTTTGCTTTTTTCCCCTAGCACTAAGAATGACTTTAAATTATTTAAACATAAATGCCCAGTGCCGTTTTCCTTCCCTTAGTTGTCCTAGATGGCTTGCACAGAATTGACATCTGCTGTATACAGAGAACTTAAGGCTTGCATCTTTCTGGAGTGGCACAGGGAAGCCAAGCAGGATGCCCCATGACATCTAAAATAGTATGTGACATCTGCGATTAGGGAACAGAATCCTACTGTTATCCGTTTACTTATATTCATTTTGTAGTGACCTTTCATTTCTTTCTGGTTTCTTCCAGTGCCCTCTTGCAGCTGATGTTATTTTCATGCAGTGCAAACCTGCAGATCCACAATACTTAAGCAGCATTTAGTTTCTTAGGAGGATGCTCCAGCTAATACACTTAAACATTTTTCATGAGCTGTCTTTCCCGTAGTGTCTTTCATATCCTGTAACTACAGTTTCACATTAAGTTCTGTATACCTTATCTCAGATGATAATCATGTACTTTTATGAATGACTTAAAGATAACAAATGTATTTATAAAATATATAGGTATAATTTCAGCTTCCATTGAAATGAAAGAAAGCTGCTTAGGACTTACAGAATATTTCTTTTCTACTTGAAAGAGTTACAGCTAGGACTACCTTCTGTATTCAAGTTTCTAGTATGCAAAAGTGATTTTATTTTCTAGATTTACCATGAGCTAAGCATTGCATATATGACCAACAGAATCTGAGATCTATTAGTTCAGGAGAATGAAGGCAGAATAAACTAAATTATTATGAACTAATTTAAAAATATGTGCTATTTATGCAGTCCTCTAGAAAGCAGAATTTTTTGCATTTTGCAAGAGTGATAAGATAAATTGTTTTGTGTGGCTCTGCAATGGGTAGGAATAAATAATTGCCAAAAGATGATGTACCTACTTGCTGTAATTCATAGAGAAGAAATGTCTCAGTTGCTTACATTGAAACCAGATGTAAGACAACATGTAACTGAATACGATTGTAAAAGTAATTCTAGTTGCTATTTCAAACCCCTAAATTCTGGAACTTTTTATGCATCAGGAAATACAGAAAGTGGTAGGGGCTGCTGAGGAATGAGAAGAAGTGTACCAGGGTCATTCGTATAGACAGCTTGGAATATGACTGAAAATGGGATAAAGTTATTTGTGAGGTTAGTTCATACCTAAAACTATACATTTTGGTAGGACAAAGTCTTTGCATATTGATACCAAAAAAATCATAATTGAAAGAAATACCTCTAGGCTTGATTTGCAAGGATACATACAACCATGTTATTTACAGAATCACAGAATTCTAGGGGTTGGAAGGGACCTCGAGAGATCATCCAGTCCACCCCCCCTGCCAGAGCAGGGTCACCTAGAGTCCATCACACAGGAACGCATCCAGGCGGGGTTTGAATGTCTCCAGCAAAGGAGACTCCACAACCTCTCTGGGCAGCCTGTTCCAGTGCTCTGGCACTCTCACAGTGAAAAAGTTTCTCCTGATATTCACATGGAACCTCCTATGCTCCAGTTTGCATCCATTGCCCCTTGTCCTATCATTGGTCATCACTGTAAAAAGCTTGGCTCCATCGTCCTGCCCCTCACCCTTTACATATTTGTAACCATGGATGAGGTCACCCCTCAGTCTCCTTTTCTCCAAGCTGAAGAGCCCCAGCTCCCTCAGCCTTTCCTCATAAGGGGGATGTTCCACTCCCTTCATCATCTTAGTGGCTCTGCGCTGGACTCTCTCAAGCAGTTNCAAGGGCACATTGCTGGCTCATGGTCATCCTCCTGTCCACCAGGACCCCCAGGTCCCTTTCTCCTACACTGCTCTCCAGCAGGTCAGCCCCCAGCCTGTACTGGTGCATGGGGTTGTTCTTCCCCAGATGCAAAACTCTGCACTTGCTCTTGTTGAATTTCATTAAGTTTCTCCCTGCCCAACTCTCCAGCCTATCAAGGTCTCTTTGAATGGCAGCACAACCTTCTGGTGTGTCAGCCACTCCTCCCAGTTTGGTGTCATCAGCAAACTTGCTGCGGATACATTCTGTACCCTCATCCAGGTCGTTGATGAAGATATTGAACAACACCGGTCCCAGTACCGACCCCTGAGGGACTCCACTAGTTACTGACCTCCAACTGGATTCTGTCCCATTGACTACAACTCTCTGACTTCTTCCCTTCAACCAGTTCTTGATCCACCTCACTACCTGATCACCAAGCCCACCATTTGTCTGTGCCTTCACCTTTCTGTCCATCTCTGCCAATAACTGTGCAATCCAGCAGCTGATTTCAGCCAAATGTGACAGAGCAGGCAGTGATCTCAAAAGTATTATGATACTTTTTTATGATTATGAGTATCCAAATATGAAAAGCAATGGCTGCATAGGAATAAAGAAACTCAGATTAATGCCTCCACAGGGGGAAAGGGTGGAGGATGAACTCGACAGTTGCATGGTCTGGCTGTCCTACCAGTTGGCTGATCAGCACACAGAGTAGTTTCCTTTTCCATGGCAAATTTTCCAGCTTGGGCTGTAACTCTGTCCACATCACAACTGGAAAATTCCCTGACCATTTTTGTGTGGATTGGAAGAGATTTGATACTCCCTGTTCAGCAACAGTAACTTTCAGGGGAACAAGATAACCAGAATTCATAAACTGTACGTAGGCAAACGTGATGTTAATGTTGAAAAAATGTCTAGAAAGTGAAGTTTGAGGTTCTGAGCAAAAAAGTTTTGGAAGTGTGTTGCTTTGGCTGCGATTCTCAGGAGTCCTGTAGGTTTTAGCACTTGTCCCAGAAGTTTTCCTCAAGCAAGGAAATTGAGGTTTCATAGTGCATGGTGACAGGAATATTGCAGCTTGGGAAGTGGGTTCTAAATCCTGGGTGGCTGTAATAATTCCCAAGGGAATAGCACATGTCACCACAAATGAAGTGTGATGCTGGTAGCTTTTCTGTCTCAGATACATCAGAGAGAAAACTCATGTAGTAAGGCCTCAACAGCTTTATAAATCTCCACCTGAGAGAATGTGATTTGCTTGAAGGACTCCAGGGGAACTAATGGTTTCCAGCTGGAATTGCATGTATGTTTGGTTCTTGTATGTTGGATAGTGTTATTAGCATAAGTAATGGGTTTCTTTCCTGTGAAGGCTTGAATAGAGAAAGTTTTAGAGCTTGATAAATCAAGACTCCCCAAGCAGAATATAGCCACTTGAGATTTATACCTGTAATGTTTAGCTTTTGCTAATTTCCATTATTTTCTTTGTTTCTTCTCCACCAATCTGCTCATATTGCGATGTTCTTGTAACAGAGATACACTGGCTTTCTGAAGTTGTTTATTTCCCCATCATAAACTCTTCAATGCTCTTTGATTCAGCTTCTTTTCTTTTTTATTTTTTTTTTCAATAAATTACAGCCTTTTGCTATTGCTGTTTTTTTTCCTCTTAATACATAAAGCTTTGGTTAGATGTCAGCTTTGCTTGCATCATCCACACAATCAAATTACAACCTGTGTCCAAGGTTTCCAGCCAAAATAAAGACTAACACTGAATGAATGTGCACAAGTCACTATGTCATTCCCTTTGCTCCTGGAAATTCAGGACTTCCCCAATGCCCAGAGCCCTTGTTGGGAGAGTTCCTGGCCCCAGACTTTTTTTTTGGTAGCTGGCTGCTGTCAGGGTGGATGTTTGTACCCACGCAACCCCATGTGGTCTTCACTAGGACTCTGCAGAGAGGAAAATGTGTCTCTGAGCAAGATCTGTTATAACTAGCATTAACCCTCCTCCATGATTCATGTGTGCCCATGGGATGTACTCATGGAGATAAGGCTGCCAAACTAGAATTTAAAGTCATATGCAGTTCAGGGGAGGATCTGTATTTCTATAAAGCATCCAGGATACTCCTATCCTACACAGATGTTTTATTATTGTATATTAATGTGCCTGTTGAAATAACACCTGAAGGCTAGGAGCAATTTAAGCTGTATTGTGCTGGGCGTGAATAAAAATAACAGTAAGCAACAGTCATGGCCCCCAAAGAGCTGTTGTCTGAATGACAATATGAACCATATGGAAGAGATGGGCAGAAGTAGGAGGTACTGAGGGGAGAGAGGAGCAAGTAACTACTAATGAGATGAATGCAAGCACAATAAAGACAGATAGCAGGTGTGGAATAATTCCAATTAATGATACAATTTATTCAGTAACAAATATTGTCTTAATGAGCTGCCATCTAGAAGACAAGCGTGGTGGAGCAAGGATATCTGTTTTCATACACGTTAGTGTGATTCCGTATGCATGGTGATGTGTCTGATTCCTTCCAAATGCAGGTGAGACAAAGAACTTCTAGCCACTTCAGAGCCAGATAAAGGTGTCACCAGGAAGCTTAATTTTTCAAGATGTGTTATGAACATACATGATTTAAGTTGTAGACCAAAGCATTTATTAAATACCAAGCTGCTATGTGCCCCCTTTTTCACCCACATCTTTTGCACTTCTTTCCATTTCTAGCTACATAAACATATTAATTATGTATCTGTAATGAATAAAGTATAAGTTGTTATTGCATTTACTGTTTTCTCAAGCCTTTGTATTGTTTGTGTCACATTTACAGGCAAATCCTGCGCACCTGACTCATGCAAATAGATCCATTAAGTTTAGAGAAGGTATCTCTTAATTAATTTCTTTTTCATAAAATAATGACAGATCAAACAATGATATTCAGCTGAGAATTTGTCTGTCAATATTCACTCAATTTTAGAAGTACCTATGAAAACCTATTTTGTTTCCTCTGACTGTCCTTCCTGTATGAAATCCTGGAGTTCTAGAACCATAAAATTCTCAATAGTGCAGCTTTAAATCCTGCATCAATATTGGGGTATCATGGTCTGCATTCTTTTGTATAAGGTTTCCCAGCTCTTTGCAACCCAAGGGAAACAATCCACTGCAGGAAAACCAAACCTTATTTTAATGGTCATGTAAACTCACAATAAAAGGCCATTTGTTTTATGCATTTATATATCTATGCTTGCTTTTTCTGCATTTTTAAAAAATGCTTGAAACATCAAGAATTCTAAGTTTTGATTTCTTATTTTGAAGGACTACAGAAAGTCAGTTGTGCTGCCTCATTTTATTAAAAGGGGGTCTAGGCTATTGGATCTATCCCAAAATCTTCCTTTAATGGAAGGTGTAGGTAGTCGTTGAAAGACATCATACTACGTGTAGCTGTATAACACATAGTATTTCCATGGGCTATCACCATGCAACAGAAAGACCTGTATTAAGTAAAGGATGAGAAAGGATAATGGATTAGGAAGAAGCCATTTTAAGTCTTTGTTTTTTTAGAAAAAAGCATAACTAAGGTGTGGATGTGAAATTAAAATGTCTTGGTGAGTGAAAGAGTTCAGGATCATGTATGTATCTATGTATGTGTGTGCATGTATATATATTTATGTATGTTTTGCATTCAGCATTATAGAAATATTAGCTCTAATTTCCTGTGTATTATGCACAAGATGTTTTTCTGCATAGAGAATTTTCAGTCTTATTAATGTAGATTATTATTTGAACTTGTTCTCAGTGCTTTGCTGTATGTTTGGGACACCTATTTTAAATACTCTGCTGCTTATTTACTGCTTGTTCAATAGGTCTGTCCAAGTGCAAGGCTCCTGTATTTAGATTCAAGAGAGAAGGTTTCACTATGGTGGTGTGGGTTTCTTTCACCAAGGCAGCAGGTGTTATCCTCAGGGCACTCACTGAGCTGGCAGTATGGAATGGGTTGTGGTTAGGTGCGTGTGAGAATGTTATTTTGCATCGCTGTGTGCAGAATTTAGTTGGAGATTATTTCTTTCCCCCCCAGCACATTTTAGATAAGAGGCTTTTTTTTTCTCAGTAGTGTTGCTATCCTATGTCACCCCTTAGTAAATCTATTTTTTGTGTTGCTATCAGTTGTTGAGTTATCTCTTGATCAAGTAAATGAGTATTAAGAGAGTTTACCAAGAGCAAACAAGGGGACACCTCATAACCTTAAATGACAGTACTTTTGACCTTAATATACAAAGATAAATACTTATGACCTCCCTTCCCCAAAAGCAGATTAATAAGGACACGTCTCTGACCTGAGACTAGTCCTTAACTCTTGTCATAAAATCAGAACTGAAGTGATGGAAATGGCCTAAGAGCCTAAACATACTGAAGTATTCCTTTGGTGAGCCTGCAGTATCTACTGTTTTTGAAGTAAATAACGTTACTAAATTATTTGAAGTATTCACTCCATTCAGGAGTTTTAAACTAGCCCATACAGGGCCAGGATTTCTTCCTATCTAATCCTGCCTGCTCTCTAAGGCATAGCTCTTTATACTGGAATGTACTGTTATCCAAGAGTGCTCCTTGTTCTGGGTTTCTCATAGTCGTCTGTGAAGCACATATGCATCTCTGAGGTTAAAAGTGTTAGCGACACTTGGAAATAGGGTACCCACTCAGCTAGAGCATCGTTCTGATCCTCAATATAGAATCTAAGGTTCACTTTGTTGTTTTGTTCAGTTTGATTTTACTTGACTAAAGTTTGAAAGTACTGGGGAAATTTTGTCAGTGTCCTTTTTCAAGGAAATCTTATTAATCACTTTCAGCCATGCTGCAGTTTCCTGCTGTGTATTGTTGCTGAAGAAGGAAATTCCAGCCTGATATTTTCATTAATGATTGCAGAAAGTTGGACTGGCACTACTTGCAAACGTTGAACCAGGAGGGGTTGTATGAAGACTTTTCATAATGTGAACTACATCATAAGAGAAAAGTTGTACCGTAGTCATATTCTGTCTCCATTAAGGATTATACTGCATGAAAGCAGCAGCTAAAGCAGTTACTTGCAGAGAATAGTAGCCTTAAGAAAGCACTGTACATTTTCTAATATGTTGGAAACTTGCAGAAATATAGGGAGTCAAGTCCTTAATGGATTCTTGTAAAGTTGGGTTTTTTAAATGCTGGTTAATGAATGATAACTAAGGTAGACCAGCACCACTAGAGCATCCACTTCTGTGAATGCTCTGTGTGTGTTTCCATAGAGGTCTTCTCCCTTTCTTATTCCAGGACAATACACTCTTAAAAAAAGAATCCCGAAACTTCCTGTGCAGAATTGCATGAGAGAATAAGGTTTCGGCTAAACTTTGAATTTTCATTTGTTGTTGATATTTTTTCTGTTTTATTTGTGTTCTTGTTTGCCCTCTGGGAATCCGTGTTAGCTTTTTGAGGGCTGTTTTGCAAACGACCTGCTGGTGAGATGTGGACCAGTAGTGGCCCAAAGACTATTGATTGAGACACACTGCCAGGCACCATAGTTTGGGAATCCATAAACCAAGCTATTACTTAATGAGTCATATGTCCTGAAATGCTTGTTCCTCTAAAGTTAGAGGATGACACCCCTCTTCTGAAAATGTAGTTCACAATTAATGCTTGCAGTTCCTTAGGATAGTTACCCTTCTCCTACTCATCCAGTTTACATGAAGGATCAGGATTTTTCTTCTACTTATAGGTAGTTCTGCTTAATAGATAGATAAACTCCTGACTCATTGCTCATATTGATATAAGACATCAGTTGGTCATTGAAGTGTATTTCACATCCTATTATATTTGCAACATATTCTAAGTGTAGAGCTTAATGCAGTGTTTCATAGTGATTCAGAATAGATGGAAGTGACTCAGAATCAGGGAGAAGTGACTAAATTATTTTGACTGCTCCTGCAGGCATTTCTGTCACAAGGAGATACTGGGAAAGGATGTGAATATTGCATCAGAAGCGTACAAATTATGTCAGAGAAAATTGAGTGCTGCAATGGAGAGTATTGATGATCTGGATTGGATGGGAGATAAGAAGCCTGTAGAACAGATGAAAGGCAGTGCTGGTATGCTCCAATTGCTGCTTGGAGAAATATAAACTACAGCTTCAGATTTTGGAGAACAAAGAATTGAGAGAGCAGTAGTTCTGGAGGAATATTGGAAGGGAAAAGAATCAAAAGTTTCTCTGTGAAGACAGATATAACTCATTTGATATAAATTCTTTCTGATTTTAAAGTTTATGTAGTACATATTAAGAACTTGTTTGATGTAAATTAGGTTCTGTATCCGTAACATTTGAAGTACTGCATAAACTGCAACAATACTTTTAAATACTTCAGTATGTATAAGTACTGAAAGTTGTGTCACTTCTGTATTTTCTCTTGATAAATAATTTGCTTAACTTGTTGAAGCAGGACTTTATTATTGAATTCTGGTGGAAGCCTCCATGAATTATGGATAAGGTCTCACTTAATTGGTCTTTTGGTCTTTCCATTGTCTACTGAACTCACTTCACTTCCTGACTGAGTTTAATGAACTTGCTGTCAGTAGGGAACATTGATATTAATGCTGCAGTAGTGCTCACAGTCCCCGGGCAGGACTGGTGCAAGGTGATGTGCGAGCACACAGAAGTGATGTGAGCCCCAATTTCATTTGCCAGACTCGTTACTTCAGTTTCACACACGCAACTTTAGCTACAAAATGTTTCCTTTGAAACAACGTTGTGGTAGTGCAATTATTGCTCAGCAGCAATGAGCACAGTCCCTTGAACCCTGCAGAGTAGTATTTGAGGGACTGGATAGCTAGGACCATTAAAATATTATGTCCATGTCCTCGAGTGGGAATTGTGCAGGAATAAGGGCAACAGGTCCTTCTGTACTGGCCTCAACAGTTCAGCTTTCTTGAGTGGGGGTGGTAGGTTCATTTTTTCTGCATCACCTATTCACTCCTATATTACTGCATGGATCACCACGTTGTGTGGCGAAGAGGACAGGAAAAATATCCTCCTAATATTTAGCAGATATTAAGGCCTTGCTAGAGCTCTCATTCTCCAGTTTAATAAAAGAGTAGTGTGGAGCAGTGCTGGAAAGGAAAAGTCATTCTTCTACACACATCTACTTTAATGAGAAAAGAGGAATTTTACACATTTATGGTCACAGAGCTGTGTAACACTTGTCCTGGGCTCGCACCCGCTGGGCATGTCTGATCTAGCCTTGTGGGACCCCTCCACCTCGTGTGGTAACACAGTGATGGGACACTCGGAGCTCAGTCCAATGGTTATTGCAGAGGCCAGTGTGGACCTGGACAGCTGCTCAGGTGCCAGTCGGTGATGATGTTCTTCTTTTAGTTCTCTAGATGTATAATCAGTAAGCAAATGAGCTTGGAGGCTCTAATGAGGAAAATGCAAAGATGGAATTGATGTGCAGGCAGAATTAATTTTAATTAATTTAATTATTTTTTAAAAATTCAAATTAATTGTAATATAATTGTTATTATAGGAGATCTGACTGCTACAGTCAGTCATTGTGATCACCTCTGCAACACAGTTGCAGAGAGAGATGTACTCTTCCGAGATTAATCTATGAAAATTGGACTGTCAGTGTTCCTATTCCTGTTTCCAATTTTATCACTGATTATTAGAGTAGCCTTGGTAACATCACTTATTCACCCTGGACCTTCTTTCACTTTTTTCCTCTAGAAGAACTCTGTAAAGTAGCTTTTGTTTCACAGGGGTAATGTAGGTTAAGCTTAGCCAAGTATTGTAAAGTGTTTGGAAATTACTAGATGAAAACAGGTTATCAGTGCAGGGTATTGTTAAATTATTTCACTGCCAAATGACTCATCCCAAGAAGTTAAAATTAGGGTGCCAATGGGTTTTGTCTTTCAATTGTGTTTTGACTCTAGAATTACATTATTGCAGCTGCCCTGTCAACTCAAAGGCCATGTTGCCCTGCTGTGAGGAAGACTTGATAAGCATCCTCCATGCTCTGATGGCCTGTAGGTGTTTGAGTTGTTTGTGTCTGGGGCAGATGTTCACAAGAGGCTTTCTACTTGAGCAGGGGGATTTGATGTGATGAATAAATTTTCCACGCTGTCATGTGGGACACCCTACAATTCTTTAAGCTGTGACCTTACCCTCAGAAATGCAGTTTTATTTTTGTAACTGCAGCTGGAAGCTGTGTGCAGAGTGCACCTGATGCGTGTTTCTGCTTAAGTGAGTTTGATGAAATCCTCCCAGTTATTCACCTCTCGATCAGTTTTATTTCCTCATTCGGGCTGAGCAGTTTGTGTGCTCCGCAGTCCGGTACATTGAGCAGTCATGGTAAACATGTGTTCACTTCTTCATTTTTGTTTCATATACTTCTGGTTGCTTCTTGCTTTTGTTTTGTTGAGGGAGATGCAGAGAGGGCAATAGGAAACAAAAGAGGAAAATGTCTGTGTGACTTCCCACAATGATTTCTGTATGTTTTTGCTTATCTGAGGTTAGGCTATGACATTTAAGCCTTTTTTTTTTTTTTGGTTTAAAGAGTAATATTAAAACCCATCAGTGAGTATTTTCTCACTCGACACCAGTACAAAGTTAGCACAAGTTATATGTGACAGGAGGAGAGATCAGTTCAGCATTTTCCTGCCTCTTCCATCTGACTATGACCCTGAGTCCCCGCATTCACAGCCTTGATGCCACCCACATCCTAGAGTTTTCCATGCCTATGAAGGCTTAGGGACAGCCAAAGAAGAAGCACAGTGTGTTGGGATCTGAATGAGATCAAGCCTGTGTGAAACTGGACCAGTGGTGCTCTACAGAGAGATCTGTCCATTTACAGAAATTTCTGAACACTGAGTTTTACTCAGGGCCACCCTTTCCACTTGCGCAGAGGCAGTATGGCTCTCCTGGGAACTGTTTATTGATTCTTCCTCTCTTTCAGCTTCTGTCTTTTGTATGATAGACCTTTCTTCAATTTTGAATAGGTGAGGACTACTCAAAATACTATTTTCAAGTATTTTGCTCCCAGGAAGTGGGATGTTTAGAGTTAAACCCAGATTTCTTCTGAGATGCTGGAGCTCATGAGCCTCCCATGAGCTTTGTGTTTGACCTTTATAGCTCATTTTCTGAACAGGTTTTCAAAAGATACCACTTTCTATACTTTCTGGTTTAAGTAGCAGCTCTGCTGACTATTTGTGATGTGGCCTAAAAACTTGCTTTACTCTCCATTTTCACATTCCTGAAAGGTGACAGGTCAGGAGGTGCTTTGGTTCTGTACAGAATAATGTCTGTAATGTGAACTCGGTTATTTCATGTGGTAGGGCATGAACTAAGATGGAGACTTCATACACAGCTCTCTAAAGTGGTCTGGGAGGGGACAGACTGGTGGCTCTACTAATTTGAGAGTGAACTTTGGTGTGAATCAGGTTGGTTCAGCCAGGGAGAACTTGCCCTTCAGGCAGTGAGTTTCCTGTAGGAGACTTCTGAGGTGCTACAGCACATGATCTGTGACAGTAGAGAGGAAAGCAAACCAGAATGCTGGGCTTCTCTAAGGTGGAAACAAGGCAAGAGCATCTCAGCATGGTGCAACCTGGTTTCATGTAAAGAGTTACAGCCTTCTCAAGGTCTTACCTTGCATTTTGGCAAAGCAATTATACTTTGAGTTTTCTGTCTTTTCCAGAGCCAGATTTGGCCATAAATCTCCAGGCTTGCTTTGTTATTCTGATGTCTCTAAGATTCCTAGCCTGCCGTGAAGTCAATTCCCAGGCAATATTCCCAGGCTTGCCTGGGACACATCATTTTTCTCTGTGGTGTGAGATACTTTGGATGCATGGGGTTGTGTGACTGGAAGGACTGTAATACTGATACAACCAGAGAGCCCACCACCGAGCTCCTCTGAACATGTGGTAGGTCCTACCCTTACAGTACATCTCACCAACAGCTGAAGGACTCAGAAGGAGCTGTATGTGGCACTGAGGAAGGAGTGTGAGAGGGGCTGCTGAACTGCATAAATCTTACTGCAGGGAAGCATGGGGTGGGATACAGAAGTGTGGTCTGACACTGAATGTACTGAGCTTAAGTGGTCTGATAAGCCTTTTAACTACAGCTGAGTAATGGTTGGGTGGAACGTTCTGCATCTTTATGGGAGTTTTAGATGGCTTGCCAGAGATCTTGTATGCCTCTGGAGACCCAACAGGTATCTCATGCAAAGTGTGTTTCTAAGACAAGTAAGAGGTGTTTGGTGTCTACAAACATGTTTGCCTAACCGTGATACGTCTAAGAATTAGCTTTTACATCTAACAAATAAAATATTGTGTAAGCTTTCTGTGACCAAAAGATGACATTAACACAAAATGAATTGTAATTAATCTTAGTTGACTGCTAATTACCTGTAAAATCTGATTAAAAGGAAAACTAAATTTGCCTGCAGTAATTAGTGTTTCGCTATGAAGTCTGTGTCCATGTAAACATTCTCTGCGCTAATTTATCACTGCTGATATTATGAGCTTTTTCTTTCTGCAAAGGTTGCAGAGAATGAAGGACAAAATTAGAATAATGAATCTTTGTTTATTAACACAGCAACAGAACAAATATTGCATAGACATTTTATAGACTCCAACGTTATGATATTGTCAGTGAAACATAGTATTTCAAACATATTAGCATAGAAATAGGTTTGTTTCCTATTACTTCGAATAGTTCTGTTTGTACTGGTTTGTCATTCAGCTGTCAGTAGAAAAGCAACAAACATTCAGGGTGAATTGACCCCAAGAAAGGACTCGTGATTCTGCTATTCATTGACAAATGGATTTTGAAATGTTCACATAATGAAATCCCCAGAGCAAATGGACTTTAATAGCTGGTAGGGTTTTGGAAAGCAACATAAAATCACAGCTGGACATCCAGAGTGAATTTTCAGTAGGGATAGCGGGCAAGTATATACCTGCTTGCTGATGTGATTGAAAGGAGTAGGACATGTAATTCTCCATTCTGACAGGTAGTAAGTCTTTTCTCTGTCTTTTTAGTACAAATTCATTAACTACCTTGTCCTCCATCAAATTGTGTTAATAATATTCCTATACGAGGAAAAATTTGTAGATACCATGTTCAAGAGCCAAAAAAGCAATCTATGAAGTATTCTACGTAGAAAACTCAAACCTACACTCTTAGCAACCACTGCACAACGACCTATTATTCAAAACACACCCCATGCTCATGATGTAGTTAGACATCGCTGCATCTGTACCGAGGAGAAAATGCACATAGCCCACCTCAGCCATCTAGGTACAAATTTCCTGCATCATTGAATAAACCACCTGATCAACACGCTTAAGCACACTGCTAGAGAATGTCTAGGGATTTTATGCTACTACCCCCTATGGGATACAGAAAATCACTCCATGACTACATCCTGCACTGGAAAAGTAACATATGCTGATCCTCTCCCAAACCTCACTGAACTTGTTAGCAGAAGCTTTATGGAATCAGGTTGTGTGAGAGCAACAAATACAAAAGCTGCCAAAATATCTCCAAAGCCACCACAAAAAAATTGTTCTTGACAATCAAATCACCAGTGAGCTCTACACATGGAAGCCTTAAAGTGTGATATACTTTCTCTAATGCACCAAATACCCTGCCAGAGTTATGTGAGTGAAACAAACAGTGACTATGCACCCAAAATACTTCTGTGCTGATAATTAGTATAGGACAGAAAAGGCAGCACTCAGAGAAGAGCATTTCTTGCTAACAACTACTTTATCTCTGACTTGCTGAGCCTGGTTCTCAAGGGAGATGTACAAAATACCTTTGAGGGAGGCGATTTGGGATAACACGCATAACTTTGCTGGGTATTAGAAATACAGACACAACAGATTAATTTTTATTTTGAGTTACATTTTTTTCTAAGCCTTTCTTCTTGATAAACCCTTTCTGTTCCACCTGTTGTCCAGCCGATAAGGAAATGAGCCTTATCACCTCTCCCCTTGGTTACCCTTCATGACACTCTTCTCTCAAGTTGTTTAGCTGATTAACATAACTAAAGGAATCTCAGAACAGCGTGTCCCAGTTTGTACTGAGATTGAAGTTTGCTGCCTCCATTTCAGCCAAGACTATCAATTGCTGCATGATATTCAGATCTTCAAATCTTGCCAGTCTTACAAGGATAAAACATGGTATTTAGATGTTTACAACGAGGCTGCTGGTAGCTTTCTCCTGAAATTGCTCTCCCAGGAGAGCAAGGGAGCAAAAGTTGAGGTAGTTTTCGTCATTCAGTTAGGAACTGGAAGGACATCAAAAAAAGTTCATGGATATGATCCCTTTCTGTTTCTCATTGACATAAGGGTGAATGGTGTCCTCCTAGTAGATATGGACTGTCGTGCTTTGCTTATACAAAGCCAAATAAGAAAACTGTAAAAGTTTTCATCAAGATCTTCAAAGAAATACAGTTCTGAATGAGGCCCTTAACGCTGTCGTAATGTGCCAAAATATTATAGTATTAATGGTTATCTGCTGCTACATATAGCAACATGGAGAAGAATTTGTTCCTGTACAGAGAAATTGATAAAACATTTATGTAATTTAATCTTGATGGTATCCTTGATTATTTCTATTCAATCTCATCATTTTCAAGATCTAGCCATTTGTTACAGAGAGTAAAAATTACTTAGAAATACAAATGGACAGTATATATATAAAAAAAACCCAAAAACAAAACCAGCAAAAATAGTTTGGTAATTTCTGTGGCCTGTACTTTCTAACATTTAATCTATATTCCACTGTTGTAAGTTTAACTGGACAATCTGCAGTGACCAGAGTCTTGCCTGATGGTTTCTTCAGTGGTTTCTGCAGTTCTTAACTGGGCCAATGTCCTCAAGAAAACTTCACATGTCCCTGAAACAACTCTGCTGTTTGTCACCCTGGGAAGCGTTTCACCAGAGGTATCAGAGATCATGACTGTGAAGCCTGAGCTGCCCAGTTGCTCTTTGAGTAGACATTTCCATGGTGAGGGCTTAATCCCAACTAGATATGTGAGACTGTATATAGCTAAGTCCTTATGGTTTTCTGTCCATTAATGTTAATTTAGCCAAAAAGAAGGGATACTGCCTTACAAACTAATGGCTTGACTACTTGATTCTGTAATAAAATTGGCACTGAATTTGAAGATGGTCAGATTCTGCATCCGTGGGACTGTGTTATTCTATTCCTGTTATCTTTGTTCTTTCTTCCTTTCTTTTTCATATTCAATCATTTCATGCACTTCAAATAAAACTCTACTCATCTTTAAACTGGGGTCACACATCTATTGCAATGCTGGCGACTGTGAAAGCAGTTTTGAACAGAGCCTTTTGCAATAGTGCAGTGGAAACCTGTCTGATATGTACAAAACACTACAAGTGCATTGTAAGGGATCTTTTGTGGCAAATTTTCAGGCCACAGTGTTTGTTCTCATTTTGGGATGAGAAGGCATCTCTCATTCATTTTATTATGGGGAACAGGAGCTGAGCTCAACATCCTTTAGAGAAATGTTTTAATATTTTTTTTCCCCAGCTGTGTTTCTCTGCAGTGGTTTTCTTTGATACTTGATCATATTTAAAATCTACCCATTTGATTGTATTTTTCAGGAGCTGTTGGGTCAGTTGCTCATATTCAGCAGACAGAAACCCAAATGGTTTTGGTCATTAAGCCCAGAAAAAACCCTTCTGTCTACTCTTCCCTAACACTTACTTGCATCTTACAAAGAAGAAGCTGTAAAGTTGCATCTCTTCTTCATCTGCTCTAGAGATAATAATTGACATAATTCTGAAAGGCTGATGTACTGATGTTTCCTTTGGCAATTCAGCCCAGCAGAAAAGCCTACAGAGGTATTTGCCTCTTTAGAGGTCAGGGAGTGTGTCCATATTTCATTCCTGTAGTGCAGTTTGGTTTCTCTCTAAAAATCCTTGAAGATTATCTGAATCAATGCTCTCATGCCAGCTTGGTTTTGCCCCAATACTGCTAATGCAACCTAGATTCTTGGTGGATAGTTCTGGAGTTATACGATAGTAGCTTACTATGAATTGTTTGTCAATGATTACTCTTGTAAATGTGGTGAAATCTGTGTAGTGAATCCAAACTTTTTCCAGCCAAAAAGTGTTTATAAACCTGAGACCGAGAAAAAGGGTAAAAAATCCATTACTTGCATAACACCTTTTTCTTACTCGGTGTAGCAGAGCTTTAAATCTTTTTGTCCTCAAAACCTCCAGTCTTCCAGGTAGGCAACCACCAAGTCCTGCAGTAACAAATACTTATTTTCTCAGAAGAGTGAATTCCAGCAGACCTGAGTTGATGGGGAACGGAGGAAACTGCCTGTCCATTGTGCCACAGTCCTGAGCTGGACCACTGGCTTGCTGCGGTCTTTCATGCCTGGTCTCACTTTCTCAGAGCTTGAATTGACTGATTCTCCTCTTATGAAAACTGAATGTGTTAAAAATACTTAAAAGACCCCAGAACGAGAGAAGAACTTAGAGCATCCTCATGAATAGCAATAACTTACCTTGTCAGCAATGACCAAGTTTTCACTCCTGGTAGGAAGCCCTGATAACATTGTCCCTTTTCACTAAGAGCTGTAACCATTAGTTTTGAAACAGGCTGCTTTCATTGCTCTTCTTTTCCTGAATGCTGTGTGTAGCAATAATTTCAGAAATTACTGTCTCAACTTTCAGAGAATACAAACCTTTATTAAAAAAAAAGCCATCCCAATGAGCGGATGGTGTTTTCTCTCCAGCACTGGGCTGGGGTTTGATGCTGAATTTAGGGGTGTCTAATAGGATGATATGTACAAACATATTTGAGAAATAGTCATGAACCTTTCTCTGCTACAAAATATCTTGTACCGGGGTCTTAACATACAAATGGACACCTCTGTCTGTCATGTGGAAGTGTGTCTGATAACGCTGGTGTAATTGAAATACTGTTATTTGTAGGTAAAACTTGTAATCTTTGTATGGGAAAGGGTAGATTGGAGAGTGAGGCAAACCTGAATTTTGTGTATATCTGTCAGTAATCAGAAAAGGGACTTTATAGGATCAGTTGAAAAAATGTCTTTTGTCCCATGGGGGAATTTGCATCTGAACATTTTTAGATGATAAAAGGTACAAAATGCGGAATGACTGAAACTGCCCCGTCAGTTTTCCTATGGGCAACTTGAGGACAATTCCATGGTAGTTGAATAGGGTGAAGCATGCCTTTCTTTTGATGGTCATTATCAAAGAGCTGATAAAATATCTAACCAGATTAAAAGATCTTTGGTTATTAGGCATTGGCTAAAGGGATTTTAACAGTGCTCTCTTTATGCAGTGGGCATGTGGCTTTTTTGGCACCAGGAAGAAGAGTGGGTGTTTTTTTTTCCTTCTAGTGTTGAGACTTAGCTCTGATTACTGAGGCTGATTCTTCTTTTATATAAGAGACAAAAGCAGCCAATGATTCAGTCTATTAAAGCTGAACTGTATTGAAATGACTGGTGATTCTGTGCTGGAAATCAGCAATGGGCTACTGCTTGCATTAGAATAAAAAACAATCCTGATAACATTATTGATTCAAGGCTATCCAGTTTACATCTTTAAAATTAACAAGAAAAACAAAAGGAGACTTAACTGCTTAACTGCTGAATTAGTCAACACAAGCTGAACTTCTCTCCAGCAAACAGACTATCTTCAAAAGAAAAAATAATTAAAAAAAAAAGAAAAAAAAAAGAGAGAAAAACTGAGCAAGCAGATAAGGAAGATGTATGACAGGACTGTAAATTGGAAGCTACAGAATACAACAGACCCTGAGCAAGCTTTATACACTTCTGATGCAAGAAGACAGTTAAGATTAAATCCCTACGCTTCACAAGAAAAGAGTAGAACAATCTCCCGCTATCTATTGTAACAGAAGAAGGTGGTATGAGGGTCTGAGACAAGCTTGCGTATTTCTCAGTGCTCATTTCCAAGTGCCTTTTTTGCTCCTTAATTCCTCTAGACTTCTAATTTGCCTGTTACTTTGACTCAGATAACCTGACGGATAATCACATGCTTGAACCATCCATTGGAAAATAAATGGCATAGCAAGGCAACCCAGCAAGATACACTGAACGAATGCTGAAGGCAGAAACAACCTACATCTTCACAAATCCTAAGGAGAAGATAGGTGAAACTGGGTAGCCCTTGCAGCAATAGCACGTTTCAGTCAGTGCCAGCCAGTTCTCTTCCTCCTCCCACTCCCTGCAGGAGCCAGAGCCCTGAAAGGACTGATGCTGGTTTTCACTGCTGGAGGTTTCTGGAAGTCTATTCAGCATAAACTGTTCCTCTTAGCTGTTTTAAGTCTATAAAGGAGGTGCAATCAATGACAAGTCAGGATGAATGACAGGTTTCCTAATTCAGATCATGTCTGGTAGTGAGTTTTGTATCACCAGGCTACCGCATATAAACTGCGTGGTCTGAGCTAGATTTTCCTTTCCTTTAAAATACACAGATGATGTTAAAAGTAGAACATTTTTAATGGAAGTTAATACTATGGGGCCATATTCTCAATGAGTGCCAAACAGCTCTGACTTCTGTGGAGATGTTGAGCTATCCCAACTGAGGGCCAGATCCAGAAGGGCCAGCAGATTTCTTGGTGTACTGTCTCACTCTTTTGCTCTAGCTAGGGTTATCACATTGCCTAGGGGAATTAGACAACTTCATTAGTTGCCTAATTTTCTTTTGGTGTTTTGAAACTACCAGATGTATCACAGAATGTTAGGAGTTGGAAAGGACCTCGAAAGATCATCTAGTCCAGCCCCCCTGCCAGAGCAGGACAACCTAGAGCAGGTCACACAGGAATGCATCCAGTCGGGGTTTGAAGGTCTCCAGAGGAGGATCTACAACCTCTCTGGGCAGCCTGTTCCTGTACACTGTTCCCTCATCCAGGTCCTTGATGAAAATACTGAATAGTACAAGTCCCAGTACAGACTCCACTAGTCACAGCCCTCCAACTAGATTCCATCCCATTAACCATAACTCTCTGACTTCTTCCTTTCAACCAGTTCACAATCCACCTCACTGCCCAATCCCCCAGACCACACTTCCTCAAATATTATGGTGTTTGTGTGCAGAAATTAGACTTGCACATAATCAGATGCTTAGCTAGTCCTATGCCTGTTGGCATTCATTTATTTGAGTACATGCATTTAGTTATTCAGTGTGCATAAACGTCCATGATCTTCCACTTCAGTGATACTGAAAACAGTGCTATTAACTCCATATAAGCAACAGTGAAAACAGTCATTCAATTTACCTCATTATTTCATAAATTATCTTCCTGTACTAATGTAACATTACTTATTTCATGAATAANCGGAGAGTGGCTTAGCAATGACTTTTCCCAGCTCCATCAGCACCTGCGGGTGCATTCCATCAGCACCCATGGATTTGTGGATGTCCAGATTGCTTAATTGGTCCCTAACCCAGTCCTCATCAATCAAAACAAACTGCTCCTTTATCCTGACTTCCTCTGGGGTTTCAGGGGTCTGGCGCTCCTGAGGACAGTCTGTAGCAGTGAAGACAGAGACAAAGAAGGCATTCAGTAGCTGTGTCTTCTTTGTATCCTCTGTCACCAGGGCACCCACCTCATTTAGCAGTGGGCCTGCATTGCCTCTGCTGTTAGTTTTGTCTCCAACGTACTTGAAAAAGCCATAGTAGTTAGTGGTTTTTCTTCCACTGTGGACTGCATGCTCTTTTATTTTCACATGCTGTCCACTTTCATCTGCAGGGTATGGGAAAGAAGGAAGGCCATAGGACCATGTATCTGCTCCTGCTCCTTCCCATTCCCCAGGCTGTCACATCTATAGTGTTGTGCAAATGACCATTTTTTTTTCTTTCTGCAGCAATTCCAAAGCAAAAATGAAAAACGGTTCTTCCCCAAGGGCTGGGAAAAAGTTAACAGCTTTGAACCAAATTAGAAATGTTGTTTGTCTTGGGTCATGGCTAGTGTACCTCTGAAAAGAGATTAGAGCGGGCTCATTTTGGAAACATCACAAGGAAGAAAAATCAGCTTTCTATTAATCAAATGTTTTGTCAGAAACCCTTTTTGTTGTTGCTGTTATTAGTGTTCTACCTCTCAGGTTTTGGCTGGCTCTAGGTCCACTTTGCTCCTGCCCTTGGGACTGGAGTTCTGGCCCAGTCAAGTCAATGCCAAGGCTGCTTTGCAGTCTCAGTGCTTCAATGGGGCCACACAAAGGTTTGTCTCTGACTGCACCACATGAAAGTACAGGAGGCTGGGAAGTGCTGCCTTATTTATTTTTCCACCACAGCCTACAGTTAAAAGGTATTTAGGCTGCCTGTCATTAGCAAAGGGTTCCTGCAGTCCTCTATCACTATTCCAACTGGAGCTTCATAAACTGATATTCTAGGTTAGAAAAAAGAATTTATTGCTGAGTCAGGTATCCAAGATTAAAGCTGAAATGCTGTTTGAGGGTTTTGTGTGGTGTCACGAATGTAGATTGGTTGAAACACTACATCTATCTCTCTGTCCAATCGTATACCTACTGCATGAATCAATAAAGTTAAGCACCTGGAGATCTAGTTGAAATACAAATCCAGAAAAAAGACACTTTCTTTAATCTTGGACCAATACTTGTATAGAGACTGTTTCGTTAATATATTATCTCTGAAAGGTAACTGGGTTTGTCGGAGTTGAAATAAGATTAAATGAATCAGCTATTGTAGTTCATCTGTTAAATCACAGCACTTTGCTCTCAGTTTGTAAAATAATCTCCAGACTAATGAAGTAGGGTCAATCACATGCATTTTTGCTGGAACCAAATTGCCATTAATTGTGTCACAGCTGTGGATAGGTCAATAAGTGATGCTGTTGTACATTGAATATTGCAGTGCCAGAAGAGAAACCACTTTTTCATTACGTGGTGCAGATTCAGACTGCGCAGATCAGTGTCTAATTTCTGTAGTGTGGAATCTCCTCGCATAGCTCATGTTTCTTGCAGAAGTATCACTGGCTGCTTCATCTGGAAGTGCCCCATAGCTGAAATGGCTGACGTAGCAATGGGCAGCTGGTACTTAGCGCTGTGGTAGATGTGGGAATCATTCAACTCCCACGCATCCCTTTGTAATTTCAGTGTATTGAACAAGTTCTGAAAAACATACATTATCCACAGTTGTCCTGTTTCAGCTTATGGTTCGCTGGTGGATGAGAATGGCAGGAGAAACATTTTTGATAAGTAATGCACGCAATGTGTTGACTAGCTACCGCGGTGATTTCATCAGGGCACATATTGTGCATTTAATTTGGTAATAAAAATAATCAAGAATGGGAAGGAGGGAGAGAGGGTAGGAGGACTGTGTTAGCTGGTAGTATCACACCTTCTGGTTGATGTTTCAAGGGATTTTAGACAATGTAGAGCCATCTGCTTTGGTACGCACCTGTGACACTCTGCAGAAGAGGTTTAACCAGGCTGAGAAGGCACAGGCAATAAGTGACCTTGGATGGGGTTTGAAAAGGGCAGGTGAGATGAGGTGAAAAGCAGAGGAGAAAACTTCTGCACCACCTCAAAGGAGGTAGGGTAGGGGTGACATACATAAGAGGCTTGGGTAAACTAGACCTCATGGATTTTTTTTGCACAGTATTACAACTATTTTTAATTCAGTCTTTGTTTATTCTGTTAAGATTTGATAATCTTTGACCAATCTGATTGCTTCTACTAACCTTGGGTTGCAATCTTTGGGGAGAAAAGTGTCAGTGCCAGCTGGGCTCTGGGTGTGTAAATGCTACTGATACAGAGCCTGCTGCGAGATGTCTTCAAATGGGAGGGAGTAACTGGTTCTATTCCTGAAAAGCAGAAATAGGGAGAGTCTCATCAACTCAGAGAGTCCACAGAGGGACCAAAGTTGCACCACACTTTTTATTTGTGGTTATCTGTGGGTAGAAATATTTCTGCTCAGGTTTGTGGTTTCTTCAGGGTTTTTTGTTCATTTGTGTGGCTCTTTTTTTCCTGTTCTGTGTGGGTGAAAACCCAAGAACTCAGCAAGTTCTTGGTGAAAAACAGAGCTTAGAAGAGCAAACTGCAGAGAAATGAGGATATTTGCCATTCTCCTACCTCCCCGAGGAATGCACTAACCATTCAGCAGTTAGCTGCTCTGGGCTGGATTTCTCTCGGTCTTCCTTGTTGCAGCTGCATAAACAATTAAATATTAATTGTACTAGAAGAACAGATTGGCCATGTGGAGAAAAAAGACACTCACCTGGGACATGAGTGGCCAAGTTCAGCTCTCAGCTCTGAAACTGGTAAAGTAAACCTTTCTGACCTACTTCTGAGTTGCTCTCGGTCACTCTCCATCATCTTTGGTAAGTCATGGACAACAGGAGAGGTGCCTGAGGACTGGAGGAAAGCAAATGTCACTCCAGTCTACAAGAAGGGCAAGAAGGAGGACCCGGGTAACTATAGACCGGTCAGCCTCACTTCCATCCCTGGTAAGGTGATGGAACAACTTGTTCTTGGCACTATCTCTAGGCATATCAAGGATGAGGGGGTCATTAAGAGCAGTCAACATGGCTTTACCAAGGGTAAGTCATGTTTGACCAACCTTATAGCCTTCTATGAGGAAATAACTAGGTGGATAGATGATGGTAGAGCGGTAGATGTGGTTTATCTCGATTTCAGTAAGGCATTTGACACTGTCTCCCACAGCATCCTCGTAGATAAGCTGATAAAATATGGGTTTGGTGATCAGGTAGTGGGGTGGATCAAGAACTGGTTGAAGGGAAGAAGTCAGAGAGTTGTGGTCAATGGGGCAGA